>JBAKBP010033357.1:0-21963 GCA_037953745.1 Lithodes maja
GGAGGTTTTTGTGCCCTCTCTTCGACCAGAAAGAAATTTATTAGGTCAAATTTCTCTACTTTATGTATTAGTTCTTTTAGGTATCCCCTCTTGCCTTGCCTCCTGAAGGTTCGAATTTTACGTATGCCATCGTTGACGTCTTGTGCCAATTTTTCACCACTACCTGACCGTATATGTCTCATTGCCGATACTAGGTTTACTTCCTCTATTCTGTGTCGCAAGGTTGTTAAATTTAATTCTAATCTCATAGCAGCTACCATCGCATTTTTGGGGCAGTTTAATATAACCCGCATAGCCTCATTTTGGATAGTTTCTATTTTATCCAACCTTCCTTCACCAAGGCAAGAGAGAACGGGGCTGGCATATTCCACCACTGACCTAATAGTGGTGAGGTACATCATCCGCAGTACCTGTACACCAACACCTGTACCACTCCAAGCTAGGGATTTCAAGGGTGCCATACGTGCCTTACATTGTGTTTGTATATGATGTAACTCGGCATCTTTACTGTCTGATGTATATCCTATATAGATGCCTAGATACTTATAGCTCCTAACCCTATCAATATTTTTTTCATTCACAGCTAATTGTTTATCGCCCATAGCACGACACTGAAATTTAGTTTTTTCTTCATTAATTACTAGCCCTAGCTTCTGGGTTAATTGCCCAAATTTGTTGAGGGCCAATTGCATATTCTCAACGCTACTGCTTTGCAGCATTATATCGTCTGCGTATATTGTTATTTTAACACCTGGACCTAGCATATCTTGAGCTATCCTATTCATTAGGACATTAAAGAGGAATGGACTTAATACCCCGCCTTGTGGTGTACCCAGGTCAAGTTTCCTTTCCTCAGAAAGAGCCCCTTGATACCACACCTGGGCCTTCCTTCCAAATAAATAATCTCCTATCCAATGTAATAATTTTCCTTTTACACCCATGTTAGCTAATTCAAACAAAATTACCTCTCCATTTGCTTTATCAAAGGCGCCCTTGAGATCCACGTATACCCTGCAGTAATCATTATCGTTGGCCAGACACTTTATGACTGCATCAGATGTACCCCTACCTTTTCTAAAACCGAACAGATTGTTGCACAATTTATCGTCTGTGATATATAATAGCCTCTCCAACACGATTCTCTCCATCATTTTGGACATACACGATGTGAGGGAAACGGGTCTACTCTCCCCATTTGGTTTAGGGATGGGAATGATTATAGCTTTTTTCCACGCTTTAGGTAGTTTACCCTCTTTAAGACTCATGTTGAATAATCGAAGGAGGGGGCTATCTTCTATACTGGCTAGGCAGTTTAATACATCGTAAGTTATACCGTCTTCCCCGGGAGCGGTCAGAGGGAGAGAGAGGGACAAAAACACCCCGCCTTTCCCATCTACTCCTCCCCCAGCCCAATTAGAAGCTTAGCGCCTCGGCAGCCGGCACTGGACAACCCACCCCCAAAATGGCCGACCCCAGACGACCACCTCCCACCTCTCCAGACTGGACCTCCACACCAATCCACATGCTCCACACTATTCAACTCACATTTTTCTTAGTATACAAACCACATCTCTTTCCTCCCCCACCATTATTACGATACTAGATGATATCCACCCCCTTGCTTTCTGATGACGTAAGCAGTGATGGCCGCGTTGTATGCATGTCTCTGTGACTGTCATAATTACTGTTGTATTAATTTCACGTGCGTTTAGCTCCAGCTGGACCCAACTACATCCGCCACAGGCAACATGACTGCAGGCCATGTATATGATTAATGAATATGATTATCTTTAACTAGGACCCCTCTGCAGGAAAAGTAAGAGGAAAGCCACCTCTTAACTCTCTGTATTATGAGGGGTACAGATATATGACTATGCAAATGATTGTATTGATTATGGCACTACCATTTTATTGTTATGCCATGAATATGATTAATGAATACGTGACAGCCCCTGTAGAAGAAGTAAGAGGGCAGACACCTCTTAGCTCTCTGTATAATGGGGGGTATAGATATATAACTGTGCCACTTAGATATTGATTGTATCATTTACTATTCTTTACTTGTTACTTATTAACATACTAACCCCGCATGATGACTGACCTACTAACCGTAGAATAATAAGGAAATCGCCACCTCGCACAATCTATTTTTTCCCTAAACCTTGCATTGCATAATCCAGCTGGTTTTTCTTTTCTAGCCTCCCTCCACACGCCTTCTACACGCCTCGTCAAGACACTTCCTTCTCGGAGTACAGTTCACATGATCCTATCTTTTTTTCCGTTGCAACCAGGCAGGCGATAGCTATGCATGCATGGACGACGACCTGATCACCCCACGGAAGCGCCAATGCCTTGCGTCACGGACTCGCCCCAGGTGCGTAGCCAACACAGTCTATCACCATGATAATGATATTTGCACTGCCGCCTGATTACGCATGCCTACTTTATTGACCACTATAAAGCTGTATTTTCTCTCTCTAGATATCTCTCCCTTGTCCACACGTGGTCTACGTGGGTATTTCCACCCTAACCCAGGTCGGCCGACAACAACAAATTAACTCGGCCATCGAGGCGTGTCCAGTCCAGAGGGACTCCTACCTGCGCCGCCCTCCTCGACCCCGGTATACGGGACCACCAGGGCAACCGTGCCTAACCACCACCTGTATACACGTGCCAACACCTGTGAGGTATTACAGGACTTGTTATTCAATCTCACCAAGACCTACAGGTACGAGAGAACTGTTCACTTACCTTTCTTCCCCTTGTTCCCCTTCTTTTTAAAAGTAACCTACTTATCAAGTCAAACGATTAACCACTGACCCTCCTGGCCGAGGTGCTCCCCCCCTCGCCGCCAACAACAACAAGGCGACGGGTCCCTAGCTTGCCAAACCACCTGCCATTAACTATTCTTATATGTCGGTGTGTGAATTAACACTTATCTAATTCAGAACATTGGGAACGAATGGCCAGATTGCCAGATGTTGACCCCACAGCCCTGCACAGCCACCCTGGCCCTGAATTGGAAGGGACTCATCAACCCCCGGCCCGGGCAACACCGAGTCACCCTGCCATATATAAACCACGAGAGGAGGAGAGCAGGCAGTTTCAAAACATAGCTTCTTGCCGAGCGGGACGTCGCTCTGTTGGAAGACTGTTTTACTCCCCTGTTAGTAACCGACCGGCACCCCGCAAGCTGAACACCAGGAGCTGATATATTATATTCCTGGGCCTGTATTAACTGTGGTAGATCACAGGTAAATATAGGGACCTAAGAGAAATATATATATCGCCACATATGCACTTGGGTTGATTGAACCTCTCGTCATGGATCAGAGATAGTTAAGCAAGGTTTGTGCAGACCCAATACTTACGTTTGTCCGATGAGACGCTACCCTGGCCTCAGCCCAGAAGCAGACCATTTAAGATGCATAGGAGAGACCCTGAACTCAACTTCATCACCGGTCAACCGACCCATCTGTAACTTCTTCACACAACTGGACCCCCTGGACGGCCCCCTGGAGCAGCCGAGAAGCCCCCGACGACACGAGATTCAAGAGGAGAAAGAAGATAACCTGATCGGGCACGATTTCGTATTATAGTATCAGTGTATAGATACTGTGTTACCAAACCGTTGTGTTTGCCTGTGTTCACCTTTGAGTTATTCGCTAACCATAGAGATTTCGAGTTTGATCCTAGAGTCCCCTGTTTTGCCAGAGATTCGTTCCAGTAAACCTATTACGAGATATTACCGCGACAATATTTACCTCCAGCCACGACATGAGTTATTCCTAAATTGGATGTTTTGGTATAGATATTCTGTGATCCCATAAATAAGGGATAGGTCCTAAAATGTGATTTAATCTCAGTGACGAATCCCCATCCGCGCATTAATTGTTAAAAGTATACAAATATAATTGCCTACTTGACTCGGCTAGATTGTATAAAGTCGAAACTCAACGTTAGCCCCCACTTAATCGAATAACTAGAACCTTAGGCCTTAACACCTTACGAGCGGCCTATGCGGTTTATTTATATGTACCGCCCAGCGGGGTGTTTTTAGCCAAAATAGGGCTGTTTACGTGATCATTTTCATGCCTAAATAAGACCCAGAACGTAAAACAAGTATCTATCCCTGAAAGGGCATAAACAGAGCTTTCGAATGACACCATAACGATCCTTTTATGATGGCTAGTTTTCTTGCAATAACCGTGCAACGCGAGTGCAAAAAGCATGTAATTAGGCACTTTCCCCATACAATTCCGTATATAGCGAGTGAGAGAGGGAGGGAGGAGGTGGGATTCGTGTCAGTAGGTTCGCCGCGGTGGTCTGGAGCAGTCATACGCTCGCTACTCTCCTGCCACCACTTGTCTCTCTCTCTCTCAGCAACATTACGTGCTGAAATTGCCACACGATATATGTCGAGCACCGCCACATAGTCCAGCTTTATTTAACTCGACTTATGTTGCTCGCCGCTAATTAAGGGTTAAAGCAACACTCTGTATCAGATATTGTATAAATCAAATCCGTGCCCTCTTCGAGTGACTTTCTTATCGCTTCTTATCATGTCCGTATCGGAAGAATAATACCCGAGACTCGGCAGTGGCAGTGCATACTCTAATCCAGATCCACGATTGTGCTTGGAGAATTGAAAGACCAAGCTCTTATCACTGAACTTATTACTCTTACTCATGTTCTATAAAGTGAAAGTGATTCTTTTTCTATACCGTGAGTGTGTTTAGCGAAATAAAGCTGTATTACAAATCACATTCCAAGATTCTATTTATGTGTTCTGTTGACCCCTTACATGTATGTATATGAAACCGGATATTCCAGTCTTGCAGAACTCACCTACGCAATAGTTAATCCTGAATACAATCAGGGCATAACAATCACACTACATATCTTATAACTTTATCAATGATATAAAATACTTCCAAGTGTCACAGACAAGAAAAAAGGCAAACACTGATCTGTTTGTGACAACATGAACACTAGGAAAGAAAGAACATCGTTCTACGATTATTATAGCCCATTTCACTGCCCTGGCGAGCGCTAGCGAGTACGAGTACATTTTGGCAAGCTGGCCAGCGTAACACCATGCCCAAGATGTGGGACGTTTTAACCTCAGGTAAACACCACATCTCACCAGACAGAATGCCCACAAACCCCGCATCACCCAGCTACTCCTCAAGTTGTGAAAAACAAGGCACAATCACAAACGTAAAAACACTTCATTATATAAAAAAAAAAAATCTACACAACACTTCCCCAAAAGAATAGTATCACTTAACAATATTACGCTCAACGAGCAAGCTTCACCAAACCTAGCCTACCAAGAACAAAAACTCAGAATGTCTTAGATTCTTGCTGTAACATACTGCACTTGTATACTATCAAAAGAAAGAGTTTTTATGTGAGGTTTTTGTATTATTTTAATAGTGTTTTTGGCGGCTTTGCACTACAGGGGCAACCCTAATTTTTCTCCACTCAAACCAACACTGACTGAACGGCGAGGGTTCTCCTTAAAACATACCCTCCCGTGACAAACAATCAGCCAGAACATTATCAGTGCCTTTAACATGCCACACATCCAACTTGTGTTCCGGCAGCAAAACAATACCTGACACTGATAAACTGCCCAGTCCATCACAAGGCTGGCACTTCTCTTCGCTCTCTCTGGCAACACGGGACCTGCCAATAACCTTTCACTATTTCCACCTTAGTGATAAACGAGGCAGCCCCGATGCGGTCTATGGGGTCGTCAACTCTGGATAAGGTATAGGCATCTGTCAGGGATGATGCACCAACACTCTTGCAATCACGGATCTTGCCACTTAACTCAGGTTGCAAAGTTACTGGCAACGACCACTCACGATATCTCTTATCCCTCAGACCCTTCTCCAACATGTAGTCCAGCTCTGCTTTTACGACAGGCTGTCGAGCAGGATTTATACGGTAGGGAGCCAATTTGAGCCTCGCACTGTCTCCAGCCTCCATGTCGGGTGCCACCCCATACATTAGGCCTGGAGAATCAACAAACATGCGGACGTACTGCCACAGCCTAGTAAACAACTTTTCTTTACGCTTAGGAACAAGAGGTTGCAATTTATCTCGAAGAACAACATGCTTAGTTCCCTCTCACAACCCAGCTGGGACCGCAGTTTCTAAACTATAGTCTCCCTCCTTCTCCACCTCTGTCCCTAAAACGGCCAGGTCATGAGAGGGACAATCTGTACCGCCTGTGCAGTCACTCCCACAGTTCATAAGTGCTAAGGCTTCCCCGCCGATACCGTACATGCGCACCCCCGCATTCCTTGCGACTACATCTGCCTGCGCAGCATCACCGCCTTCAGCGCCACGGCCAGATACAGTCGGTCTATGGTAGGGCTGTTGCATTTTACTAGAGCAGCATTGGGAGGCTATGCGACGATCGGGCGTATCTACTCCATAGTTAACCTCACCAATCTGCTTAATGGCCTGATACTGACCACCACCCTTAGCAGCCATGGGTCGACCCTGACCTGACAACCATATCAAAGCCTCGTCGCCCACCTTGAACAACTTAAACAACGAGGCCAACGGTTTACTCACACCCAAGTGACCTGCCAGCGGAACATCGTGCACCGCATGAGTTGTGAGGCCTGGGTGCTCGGCACAAACAGTGGGGTATGAACCGAGCAGGTGCTGGATCGCTGCACGCTGTTGCTTAGGCAGGTGGTCAAGCACTTCCACAGCCACCTGACTCGTGTTCCCCGCCCACTGATACGCCAAGACATGACAATCCCAACTTTCCACCACCTGTGCCTAACTGCCCCCCTCTCCTTCTCCACCTTGGCCGCTGCAGACCAACACAGGGACAGTAGGCTGCTCAGGTCGGCACCTCACAAACTCCTTCAACAGGTTCACATGACATGCTTCCCCGTCCTCGTCGAGTTCAATAGCCCCGTTCCCACAACTCTCAAGACTAGGATCGTCTAGTTGCACCTGGGAACTACTCTGTCGCGGAGTGCAGTCACGCCCTACCATGTCACTAGGGGGGACAGGTTCTGGGGCCACTTTGGAGCTCAAAATTGGTGCAAGTACCGAGTCACCAAGGAGTGTTGCTGGGTCCAAACTCTCAACCCGACCACCAGCCTTGACTTTCTCCTTCCGACCCTTCCTCCGCTGGTCTGAAACCTGGGTACTAGGCTGTGACACCTGAGCGGACTGAGATCTGGTGACAGCACACGCCATCTGCTGCGTCTGGCACCTCTCGAGCCCCTCTTGCCCCTCCCTACTCGTGTCGGCCGCCCTCTCGGCAACGACTAAGGGTGGAACCTAGGAAGTAGGCACCGCAAAGTCGTTACCGAGAAGGAGGTCGACCCCCTCAACTGGCAATTTCTCCACGATACCCACATCCAACTCCCGTGTCACACCGTCCACCTCAAGCTCCACTCTGACCAGTGGGTAAGACCGCGTAGCATTGATGCCTTGAACCACTACAACCCGAGCCGCGTTAGTAGGCTTGCCAGTGAAGTTCTTAAGAAGTGTCTGGGAAGCGCCCGTATCACGCAGCAACTCAAGCCTATGCTCCACACCAGCCCACCTCACAGTGCCGTGCCCCCTATGACCGCAAAAAGCATCTCGGACGGGTGATGAGCCCTCCGGCTGCTTCTGCACCGACTGTGACTTCGCAACCGATATTTTACCCCGGGCAAACGCGGAAGACCTCAAAGACACACTGATGTTGCTCACTAGTGACACCACTGCTGTAGGCGGTGTGCTCGGACATGAGCGCGCAATATGCCCCTTCTCATGACACTTGAAACACTCCACTTCGCTCTTGAACTTCCTCTGAGGAGAGGAAGGGCCCTGGCCTTTCTTTAACGGGAAGGGTTTCGACTTGGGATCAAAATTGGCACCAGTACTCTTAATAGGATTATTTGTTGTATCATTAGTTCGGGGGGGTGGGGTGGCACGCCCCTTGTTACCTGCCTCAGCTTTCTGGGCAGACCCGCACCCACGCATTAATGACAACCTGAGGTCAGCTAACTCAGCCGCCTCCTGCAGAGTTTTAGGTTGCTTTTCTTTCAGGTTAAGAGTCAAGTCACTGCCAGTGCACTTAAAGAATTGTTCTAACAACACTAATTGCTTCACTGCATCAAAAGTAGTTGCCTTCTCCGACCTCAACCAATTCTCAAACGCATCTGACAGCTCTCTAGCGTGGTCCTGGAAAGTACTCTCCTTTCTCTTAGGAACAGCCCTAAACTTCAGCCTATAGATCTCTGGCTGCAACTCATACGCCCTCAGGACAGCCTCTTTCAACGCCTCATAATTCACACAGGAATCTAGGGGCAAAGCATCGTACGCCTTGAGTGCTTTCCCCGTCAATCGTGAAGAAACAAGGGCTGCCCACTTTTCCTCGGGCCATTGGTGCTCCCGGCACTTCTTCTCAAAACGGAGAAAGAATTCTGTAACTCCTAACTTATCAAACACTGGAACCAACTTTAGTAGATGCGACAGGGACTGGTCATGGGGTCGACCCCCCTGGACGACCCGGTTCCTCGTCACTTCTACACGAGTTTTCTCTAGGTCAACATCGGCACAATACCTTGCAGACTCATACTTGAGCTCAGCCTCATGCTTTTTCTGCTCGAGCGACAGCTCAGCCTCATGCTTTCGCTGCTCGAGCTCAGCCTTCTGCTGCTCGAGTTTGGCGAGCTCGAGCAGAAACAACATCTCGGGAGACAAACTTTGAAGAGGGGATGCTACTACCGAGGACCCACCCTGTGAGTCACCCAGAGGCATACCCAACCGCCAGCGGACATCGGCCTGTGGGAACGTACCCGGCTCCGGAACCCGAGGGGGCGCCATGATAGGAGTTGAGTGGAATGGGAGCTGGGACGAAGGTGCCCCAGCTCCAGCGCCACCCGAAGCCCCACGCACCACACCCAGCACACAGGTAACCAGCTCACTTCTCGACAAACCGCTAGTACCAGAAAACCCTAAGACCGTCGCTACACACTGCAGTCCGTACCAGTCCAGTCCCGACACCCGGTCCGCCGTCAAAGGCTCCTCCAAAAACCTCCGAGCATCCTCCTCATCGTTCACCAGCCGAACGCCGTCTAACAACTCCACCTTCTCCACCTCCTCGCCTGTCTCTCGCACTGTGCCCTCACTATGCTCAGACCCGTCCAGTGACATGATGGAGTAAAAAAAAAAAATCCAAAGTCAAGACAAAAGTAGCCAAACTCTCACGTAGCTTTATTCACAAAAAAATATTCGAAGATGTTTTTAAGTTCAATACTAGGTCACCAATAAACTCCAACAAGTTCCATATATCCTCAAAACAATGTCCACTGCCAACACTGCGAGAAATAAATTCAACCCCAAACGTCAATAAGATTTCTCCAAAAAACCTGCAAAATTCAGTTCACTATATACTGGACTAAGGTCGCCATTTGTTACGACCGGCACAACGAAATAAACAAGGGCACTTAATATTGGACTAGAAGATAGGCTATATCTGCAACAACGGTACGCTAATTCCAAACCCTTGAACTATTAAGCCGGTGAACAAAACACTTACACCCTCCAGAGTTAATCTACTGGATAACGGGGTATCAATTAACTGGGTTAAGTGTACTTCTACAAAGGCTTTCCGGTGACGGCAAAGCCTACTCACAACAGGAGTACTTACGTTAATAAAATGCTCTCAAGTAATAACAATGCTTAAATAAACGATGACAAGATTTAATAAAGGAGTATATGCTTACGTTAACTTTAGTGTGAGTCTGAACTCAACACTAAACTCTTCAATGCTCTATGAAAACACTGGAAGTCTAGTCCTACAGCAAACAGATATGGAATCTTCTGAAAACGTCTGATGCTCTAAGATGCTCGTCGAATATAGAACAGAAATAATGCAGGGGCAGGACACCAAAGCGTTGATCTTAAATACACCAACAAGTAGGATACATATATATAAAACAAGGGAGTGCAACAACTCGGTGACAGCACTAATAATAGCCACTCAAAACAGTACTTCCTTAGCCAACGTAACAGCCAAACTGGGTTGTGCACTATGCATCAACCTAGGCTAAAACAATACGTGAATAATTCCTAAAGCATACGCAGTTAAAGTTAATAAACAAAATGCTGTCTTTCTTACTAATAAAGTCTAGCAGCGGCATAAAGGTACAGGGAGCCTAGGCAGAGCTCAAGCATGCTCGCAGCCTACTGTCTCCCCTGAACAGATTTCCCTTATCTTATGTTAAGTGACTAGGAGGCTCTCTTGGTAAGTCCAGATCTCAAGTATCTGGTCTTACCCTGGCGCTCCTCAAAGGTCAACAAAATGAGGTAGCAAGCATACAAGCAAGAATAGGCAAAAGCCCTTCGCTTGTATACTGCTAAGCTCGCAAAGGAAAATATGCGCAAGGGTTACAGGCTACCTAGCTCCGTCGAAGTCGTACAGGCTCTGACTTACCATATACATAACTCAGACAACGACCAAAGATACCCTCCACTGTCTAGCATTAAATAGTAATAAAGAACAACCCAATAATTAGAAGCACCCAATAATATGAATCCATGTGACTATGACTCTAATAATTCCTAAAGCTAGTGCAAAACATATATGTCAGAACTGGCGCTGGTAATATGACTGGCCGACTATGGAAGTTGTATGCTAGAACCAGAAGGGAGGTGTGATTGAATAAAGATAAAAAGTATTGGAAAGAAGGAGTTCAGAGAGAGGAACAGCAGTAAAGAGGGTTAGATTGGGGACAGAATGCAAGGGACGTCTAGGACCAAGCGCAACATACCAAGCTCTGAGGAGAGATGAGGGAAGGAGGCCCCACCACTGAGCTAGGATAGCGGCCTCCAATCACAGGCCACTACGTCATAAGAAGCAGGCGTCATATGACACGCCAGGCCCGCCATCCAATAGGGAGCGGGTGGCCCCGCCCAAGTGAGGAATGCACACATACATACACACGCACATACTACCACCTCGCTCTTCCCTCTCTCTCTCCTTGCAACTATCACACTACATATCTTATAACTCTATCAATGATATAAAATACTTCCAAGTGTCACAGACAAGAATAAAGGCAAACACTGATCTGTCTGTGACAACATGAACACTAACAAAGAAAGAACATCGTTCTACGATTATTATAGCCCATTTCACTGCCCTGGCGAGCGCTAGCGAGTACGAGTACATTCTGGCAAGCTGGCCAACGTAACACCGGGTAGTGACGACGCACGATTGTAAACAAACTACAACGGCAACAGTAAACTAACTATTTGCTTGTTCTATATTATATTGTTCTAGCCCTTGTTCTAGTAATGTTTGCTCTCACTGTAGTTAAGTGCTTAGTAAATCACCCAGTTGTTATCTTGCATGACATTGTACCTGTATTTTTTACTGATAAACGTTTCTTTTTCAAAATTATCTTTGCCAAATAAAGCGCCGCCGCCGACACCAGCACCACCTGTGTACGCATACACAAACTATCCCTCTTCTTGTAGTTTATATATCAGTCTAGCCATTACTGTACCTACATGAGCCTTTTCTCTTGGTTGTCTATATAAATCGCACACACTGACGTTTGTTAAGATAGTTTTAATATTGGGTTAAAATAATTTAGTTTCTGTGATACTTTTTGATAGCCTATTTAAGCGCATTTCAGATACTTGTCTTCATATTAATAGGCCTATTACACTCTTGTCAGGGATATTACAAATTCCATTATTTTGTTGTGTCAACCACTGTATATATAATAAATACTATTGTTTTTCCAGTTTCTCACTAGGTTAATTTAACCTCACATTCACATTTACTTTTGTACTTTCTAGTAAATCTTGTGTCGTCATTTTTGTTTTCATTCCAGGTGCATTATTGACTTGATGTAAATGTAAAATTGTCAAGCTTAAATTGTATTAGAAGTGACGTGAAGTGATTTAAAGAGAGTGAAGTGATTTACAGTGAGTGAAGCGAGTAAAGTGATCTGAAGTGTGTGGCATGAATAAAGTGTTTTGAAGTGAGACAAGTGATTAGAAGTGACTTGAAGTGAGTGAAGTAATTTGAAGTTTTGTAATTGTCACCATGTCTCGCGCCTGCACAAACTGTTCCGAAAGGTTTGGCCCTACCATGTTTGCCTGCCCCGAGTTTCATGTCTGCTGATTCTGCCAGCTCCGAGAAGATTTGGCAGCTAAACCGGATGAAGCTAACGTCAAGATTAACGCCCTCAAGAAGAAGCTGGAAGCACTCCAAGAATTTACGACGCTCAATGTAGGAGTATCATCAAATAAAGCAATTACTACCACTGCGGCATCTTCCAACATCCCAATGCCTGATATAGCGATACCCCGCATCAGTAAATGTACCACGTCAGGAAAATTCATATAATGACTCCGCTCCCCCTCAGGACAATTTCCGCGTCGTGAGAAACAACGTTTGCCCCATCATAAGGAAGATCATGACTGAAGCCATGAGCCAGAACCGTTACCAGATTCTTGCAGACTTAGACGGCGAAGAAGAAATAGAAGAAATTCAGCTCGTAGGAGATTCCATGGTTTGTGGACAACTTAGGGAGTTCTGCACCAGGGCACCCAGGACCAGGAAGCGCTTCTGTATCCCGGGTGGCGGTGTGGACGACATTGCAGCTGCAGTCAACAAAGTTTCGAAGTTAGCCCCCTCACGGACAAGGTACGTCATTCATGTCGGATCTAATGATGTGCAGCGGACCCGATCGGAGGATCTCATGCTGAAGTATCGGAAGCTGATTCAGACTTATATCAGGGATTGTCCCCAGGATCGAAGTGAAGAGCCGATTCTTCAACATAGCCACTAGCGTAAATCATCGTCTGGCTGACCTCTGTAGGGAGGAAAAAACGTTGGATTCATCAATACCTGGAATGACTTCTACCGTGAAGATCATCTGTTTGTAGTGGATGAAGTCCATCTGAACCAGGTGGGAATAGCAAGATTTGCCCGCCTGCTTCACAACGCAGTAAAGGATTTTCGGAAAAGAAGCAGAGCCAACCAAGGACCACCAGGGACAAGGATCGTGGACAGCGAGGCCCGAGGACCACCAGGGACGAGGATCGAGGACCGTGGACCACCAGGGATATGATGAAGGACCGAGGACTACCAGGGGCGACGATCGAGGAGAGCGAGGACCGAGGACCACCAGAGACGATGATCGAGAACACCTAGGACCAAGGACAACCAGGGACGAGGATCGAGGAGAGAGGACAGACAGGTACATAAATGTAGATCCGACCAGAACCAAGAATTTGAATAAAGAACGTTCCGTGAATTCCAAATCCAAAACTTTAAAAGGTTCTCTATGCAAACGCTCATAGCATTCACATTATTTGTTTAGATTTAAAGGAACTAGTGTTTACAGAAAATTACGATGTTATTGGCATAACAGAATCTTGGCTCAATACAGAAGACAGAGACTTTTTTAGCAGAGTCTTGACCTGACCCTCATCTCAAAACCTCAAATTGTGAACGTCGACACATCCTTTGTGCTAAAAAAGAATAATAAAGGTACAAAAACAATACTTGCATTAATATACAGGCCTCCAGCTCAATCAGTGCAAACTGACCGAGAAATTTATGAGCAAATTGCAGACGTAAGTAACTCGCAAGATACCGTCATTTTTGGCAACTTCAATTTACCTGTGACTAAGAGGGGAGATAGTATTACTTCACACTCTGGACAAGACCTGTATGCAAACTTGCAAGAGAGTTCACTATATCAATTTGTTAGATCTCCAACCCGTGGAATGAACGTCTTTGACCTTGTACTTTCAACAAAAGAAGAATTGATAAGAGAATTTGAATGTCGGTGATGAATTCAGTAACAGCGACCATCGTACGATAACTTTCAATTTAAAGTTTACTAGTAACGAACTAAATAGCAGCATCGAGAAAGTCCCTAATTTCAAGAAAGCAAAATCTTGTAAACTTAGAGCAATGTTTAAAGAAACTGACTGGAGATTTCGAAATATCAATAACAAGTTTGAGCGAAGAGTTCAGCTTTGTCAGAGGAAAAAGTAATGGTTGTGTCATCAGAGTGGGAAAGGGGAGGGAAAGACGAGGAGGGAAAAATTGTTGGAGAGGTTTCGGCTAGATGCCAGAAAGCTCGGGAAGAGATAGAGTTGGATAGTTCAGTGCATTTATTATTGATAGGAAGAATGAGATTCTTGAGTTTTACGGAGTCGGTACCGTTTGAATGCTTCCTCCTTGTTACGGACAGCATTAGAACAAGCGTGAGTAAACCAAGATTTTTTTGCATTAGACTGAGAGAAAAAAAATGAAATGTAGGCTTCCATGCCCGAGAGGATTACCTCAGTAATGCGATCAGCACTCTCCGAGGTACCTCGGCCACGGACGCAATATTAACTCCTTCAGCCATATTATGTTCCAGTAAGTCCGAGGAGGCGGGAGCCCCAGGATCATTGCCACTGCCTCGCACTACACTCACAACAACACTGCGGCCGTTAGAATTATCGCAGGAGGCTGAGGTTGCCACCAACGGATTTATCGTATGGTAATTTATCGGACTTACTGAGCTCATATGACGCAAAATCGCGTCATAAACTTATTGGAGAGGTATAGAGATAAGTCCATATGACGCGATCGCGTCATATGAGTTATCTGTTATAAGTTCCATATGACGCAATCGCGTCATATATGTCGCAAGGTGTTAATTCCAAGGGAAATCAAAGAAGTACTGCCTAAGAGCCTCCCAGTCGGCAGCGCTAAAGTGCCACTAGCGCCGCCGGCTGGGAGGATCGGGTAGCCGTACTGGAGAGATAGGACAGGTAACGGAGATAAGTTTATGGTCGAAGGAACCCAAAAGAGAGAAAAGATTGACAGTATAAGAAGACGGGTTAGAAGTCAGAAATAAATCAAGAATGTTGGGCCTATCTCCAAAGCGATCCGGGATACGGGTTAGGTCATTTAGGATAGAAAAGACGAAGGCTTGTTCATCAGGTTGGTCAGTAGTAAGAGAGGTGGTGAACGTTGAAATATAATAAGATGTAGATTTTCGAGGTTATATATTATATATTATTTTTGTATTTTGTTTTCTATGTCATCCCTAGATCTCTATCAATTTTCAAATATCATCCCCAAGATCCACCTTGTCGATAAATTTGTAGCAAAATGTCCCAGCCAAAGGCCGGTTCCCCCTACATTACAGATTCGCTATCACTCGCCATGAAACCGCAACTATTTTACTTAAAATCTCTATAAATACTTAGGAGTTTTTTACGATATTATAGCCCATTTCCTACCAGCAGGCGGTAAAATCAACCCCTTAGGAGCTCATATTTTGATACTACTAGCATTATATAAAGCTGTGGTGTTTCTGCATTATATGTATGCCATTTATACATAATTAACATTATATGTCTCCACAAAAAACATCGAAATACTGAATAATGATCAGGATATGACCTTTAGCTGAAGAAAACACAATGGTTAATTATTCTGTAATAACAACAAAATATCCCGGCAATTGTTCTAAAATAATTCAAAGTCCAAATGGATGCCAATAGGTATGATTTACACAAATTGGATGCAGTTATTTCCAGCTTATTAAAATGTTGAATCCACATTAACAGTTAATTGGCATCATTGTTTAGTTTGATAATATGTGTGGCAATATACACAAACAGGTAGAGTAGTAAATATACTGAATACATGAATACCGTTATGTATCCACAGTGCGGCTTTATGTATGGCAGGAAGAATAGTTTTGTTAAGGGGGAAGGATTATTATTTAGTGGTCGATATATGTATTTATTTATTATGCTGTTAGTTTCCTCCTTAGACCTCCATCAAACCTGAAAAAAACAAAAACAAAACTAAGTCATTTAGATAGGGGTCCCCCTTATTGATAAATTTGGCTTTTCCAAAGGCCAGTTCCTCCTAAGTTACAAAATCGCTATCGCTCGCCAGGAAAGAATGGACACCTGAATGGTACGAAACGTCTTAATATTGACACAGAAAGGGGTTGAATTGTCTTAAAGTCACCAAACTAATGGGGTTAACCATGAAGGAGAAAGTGAGGCAGAAAAATAATTAATACTAATATGAACCAACACGCTATTACAGATGGTTACATAGCATTGTGCATGTTTGTATTAGTGTAGGTATGTGTAATGTAAAAACTCGCCAGAGGAAAAACAATGGAATCAAAATGAAAACAATAAATAAAAATAATTATATGAACAAAAACTCTGCTAAAGATGGATGCATAGCATTGTACATGTTTGTTTTAGTGTATGTATGTGAAATGTAAACACTCGCCCGGGGGAAACATTAGAATGAAAAAGAGAACAAAAAATACATATAGTAAGAAGAACAAAACCGCTGGTATAGATTGTTGCACAGAATTGTGCATGTTTGTGATAGTTTATGCATGTGTAATGTACTGTATACTTACACATGCAGCATATGAGAGAGCGAGTGACAAACATTCGACGACAACAACCATAAGTTACAGTGGAAGTTTCCATAAATTGGAAATCTCCTGTTAGACGTCTACGCTATTAGGTTGCCAACGGCATAAGGTGATCAGATGTATCCTCTATATGGGCTGGATAGGAGGAATAGGATAGGAGGGTGATGTAATACTTGGGGACTGGACATTGGACAACTCTACTAACAGACCATTTCAAACAGCGTGCATTCAACCAGTAGACCATTTCAACCAGTGTGCATTCAAGCAGTAGACAATTTAAACCAGTACACCATTTCAACCAGTAGACCATTTCAACCAGTACACCATTTCAACCAGTACACCATTTCAACCAGTAGACCAGTTCAACAAGAGAGTAGTGAAGGAAAGTAAGAGAAGAGTAGATGAGGAATTTGGAAGGAATCTGAGTGTAAAATGGAGGGAGAGTAAGAAACTGTTCTGGAAAGAAGTCAAGAAACTTACGGAAGGTAGCAAGGGAAACAGTAAGGGTGTGGAAGATAAGAATGGGAGAATGCTAGCCGAGAAGCAAGAGAGAGTCGAAAGATGGAGGGAGTACTTCAATGAGTTGCTAAATATAAGGAATGAAGAGCCAGCAAACATAGTTGGCTATGGTATGGGAGGGAGAAGAAGAGAAGTAGTGGATCCACGGAGGAGGTGGGGATCAGGAGGTCAGAAGTGTGGGAAGCCATGAAAAGAGTGAAGTTGGGGAAAGTACCAGGAACAGATGGAGTGTGTGGGGAAATGTTGAGGTACGGTGGTGAGATAGTGATCGAATGGGTATGGAAAATGTGCAAACTAGCATGGGAGAAGGGGAGTGCACCCGATGAATGGAAGACTGGCATAATAGTCCCCCTATATAAGGGCAAAGGGGAAAGAGCAGTGTGGTAACCACCGAGGAATATGTCTTCTAAGCGTAGTAGGGAAGGTATACAGTAGGGTAGTGATTGAGAGAGTGAGAGTGAGAACGGAGAAATGGATAGGCGACGAGCAGGGAGGTTTTAGGAAGGGAAGAGGATGTGTAGATCAGATTTTTACCCTGAATTGTGATGTGGAGAAATATCTGGAGAAGAAAAAAAAAGGTGTATGTTGCCTTTATAGACTTGGAGAAGGCCTATGACAGAGTGGAAGAGAAGGTTTGTGGAAAGTACTTAGAATATACAGAGTAGATGGCAAGTTGCTGAAAGCAGTGAAGAGCATGTATGAGGGTGCAAAGGCGGCAGTACGTGTGGAGAGTGAGCAGAGCGAGTTCTTTGACCTGAATGTTGGTTTGAAACAGGGGTGTGTGATGTCCCTGTGGTTGTTTACTGTATATATGGATGGAGTCATGAAAGAAATACTATCAAGAGCATTGGATGTTGATGTATCGCTGAAAAGGGAGGGAAATGAGTGGAAGCTACCTATACTGCTGTTTGCGGATGATGCAGTTCTGATGAGTGATAATGAATGGGAGTTGCAGGGTCTGGTAAATGAGTTTGGAACAGTGTGCGAAAAACGGAATTTGAAGGTAAATGCGGGGAAGAGCAAGTTTATGGTCTTCGAAAGGGGTGAAGTCACAGAGTGTGAGGTGAAGCTGAACGGTCAGGCTATGGGAGATCGTCAACTCTTTTAAGTATCTGGGTAGTGTGTTGAGTAAAGATGGGACTATGGATGAAGAAGTGCGGGAGAGGGTACAACAGGGAAGAGGGTTGTAGGAATGCTGAAAGCAGTAACAAAAAATAGGGTGGTCAGTATGGAAGTGAAGAAGTCCTTGCATGACAGTGTGGTAATCCCAACACTGACTTACAGAAGCGAAGCATGGACGTTGGTTGAGAGACTCAGACCAAGAGTGAGAGCAGTGGAAATTAATTACTTAAGAAGTGCGTGCGGAGTTACATGGAGGGATAGACAGCCTAATGAAGAAGTAAGAAGAAGGTGTGGTGTGGAGGTAGATGTGCTGGAAAGTGTGAAAAGGAACAACTTGAGATGGTTCGGCCATATGGAACGTATGGCAAGCGAGAGAATGACTAAGAGGGTGTACGAGAGCGAGGTGGAGGGACAGAGAGGGAGAGGTAGACCAAAGGATAGGTGGAAGGATGGAGTGAGGAAGTATATGAACGAAGGCGGTGCTGGTTGGGGGGAGGGGCGTCGACTGACTGGGGACAGAGGTGCATGGGGGCGGTTCGTTCGTGGCCACCCCTTCGGGGATCACGGCGTCGGGCAATAAATAGATAGATAGATGGGCTGGATAGGAGGAATAGGATAGGAGGGTGATGTAATACATGGGGACTGGACAACTCTACTAACAGACCATTTCAAACAGCGTGCATTCAACCAGTAGACCATTTCAACCAGTGTGCATTCAAGCAGTAGACAATTTAAACCAGTACACCATTTCAACCAGTGTGCATTCAAGCAGTAGACAATTTCAACCAGTAGACGATTTCAACCAGTACACTATTTCAACCAGTACACCATTTCAACTAGTAGAACAGTTCAACTAGTATCTTCAACCACTTGTGACGCACCCAGTGCGTGGCAACTTAACCTGATTGTACTCCTTGGTACTCCACTGTGCCGCCGCGGTGCGGTGCCGCTGTGCCGCTGTGCCGTGCTGGCTGCTTATATTGAGTGTGACAACGTATAACTATGTTCTTTGTATCTCTGCAAAGGTCTCGTCATGTGCTAACCAGTGGTGGGTTTTGTTTTGAGCCATGTCGAGACCTTCCATTTAATATGTAGTATCAATAGAGAAGTTGATAGATAAGACAATAGGAATTCAGAGAGAGAGAGTGAGTTAGACTTCAGAGCGAGAGGGTAGCAATGCGCCACGCTGCCGGGGGGGTGGTTGCCAGACGTATGGACCGGTTGGCAGCCCTGCGCTTATAGCTAGGTGCGACAGGGTTGGTAGTACATTGCCGCCTGCCTATGCTGCCTGGGCTGCCCATGTTGTCGTACTGCACATTGCCTGGAGGCTCGCTGTGTGCTCTATGACCAGGTTGCCTAGAACCTTTGAGATTCTAACATCCCTTGCCCTCTCTCCCAATTTCTCACGGTTGCACTCTTTCTCTCTGACGACATTACTCTCATTTCATTCTTCTCTCTATTTAAATGCATAACCTTCCCTTGAGGTCCTAAAGGAGTTTCAGCACTCACCTCTCGTATTACTCTTAGGACAAGCATATATTTACATGTATTAGATTTAAGGGGTTAATGTGAACAGCGATCTTCTTGATGAGGATAGTTGGTGAACGTTCTACATGTTCACGAGTTATATGCCCAGCTCATCATCCAATTTGTGACTAGACTAGTGCCATGTGTAAGAGCCCGACCATGCCCAGGAGTTGTCTGTAGAGGGGCGAGGACTTAGCCTTGATTTGCCTACCGAGCCAGGAGCGAGTGCAGTACCAGAGACTACAGCTCGCTCGTAGTGCCGGTATAGTAGAGTAACGTAATTTATCTGTCCTTGTGTTCTCTGCAGTCTTTTCCTGGGTTCTCGCTTTCGGTGCTGGGACTCGTTGTTCCTGTGACTTGGCCTGCTAGCTAGAACACATGGGGATGATGAGTGGGTGATATCTTTATTTTACTATGCATTGCAGCTCTCTTTAAGTTTATGTATATAACACTTTACAATACACATTACTCACACACAAGACAACACTATTAATACTTTCATGTATCAATTAACTGCACTGTCGTTTTGCTGCTGTGTCCGGAGTTCCGTTGCGTAGGGCGCATACGGACTCAGAGGGGAGACAGAGTGAGAGAAGCGAAGTAGCCTATGCGGTAGTAGGCTACCGGCGCAGTACTGTTGCCTGCAACCTTTTAGTTATTCCAAGTATAGATTCATTATTATAATAAGTGACTACTATTTATGTTCCTTCCATGTGTATTATTAGGTATCTACTGGATCATGAACATCTTGTATGCTACATGCTAGTGCATGTTAGTAGGGGACAGTTATTCTAGTGCACGCGCTTTCAAGTAGGCGTGTACACTGTACATTTGTCATTTAGCATTTCACTGTCATACCTTTAGCCTGCTTCTATTCTACATTATTAGAGGCTTAATATTAACGTAGTTTCTTGAGTATTGCATTTCTTTAGTCATAACGTAACCTATAAATGTCTGAGGGAGTTTAGCCTCATAGCCTACCCCTGTTGTACACTTTCGCCGAGTTAAGGTACCTCGTTACCATAGACGATAACTCTGTAGGGCGTTGGTGCTTTTGTTGTCTGGAGCATATAGTATTTGGGACTGGAATCGAGCGTGTCGTTGTCACATAAGCCATTTCTGTCCTACGATCAAGAATCCCGAATATGTATTGCCGATCCAGCCGTAACAAAATGGCGACCTTGCACAAGATTCAGTAGTATCCTATCACATGTTTTTTGGAGAACTATTCTATGCTACCTAGTAGAGCTGGCTAGAATTTTCTTGCATATTGGAGGAATTTTTGTTGTGTCATTATTGTATTGGTGGACTTGCAGATTGTTTCGTTGGGGGTGTCTAGAGTAGAGTCATTCAAGCATCTTTAACATTTTGTGAGTCGAGACTGCAATTAGTAATAAGCACTTCTTTTTTTTTATGAACAGCAATTGTATAACCAGCACTATGTCTAATGACTCATCATTTACGGGGGAGGATAACACGGTACAGCCTAGTAACCAGCAAGTACAACAGATGTTTAGGGAGGGGAGTGTTATAAGTGGAGAGAGGGATGCCCGGGCATTTTTGCAGACACCTTTGACCGAACAGCGCCTGCAGGCTATTGATTGTTACGGTCTTCGCTATTTAGCCACGGTTTTGGGGCGGGACTGTCCTGACAGTTGGCCCAAGAAGAATTTGGTGGCATGTTTGTTGGGTGATGGCGATGGGGCGGTGGGTGGAGTGGGGTCTTGGGGGGTTCCCTCCAAGCCTCCATTCCACTCTACCCCTGAGCTGGGCCCTCAGCCAGCGAGTCTTAGCACGATGCAGCAGGAGGGTTCTCAAGGGCAAGCTGGCTTACCCGTAAACACGTCTCGGTGTGGATCCCCCATTTTGTGCTCTCCCCCCCCAGGCCTGTCTCCTGAGATGTTATTTCAGCTAGAACTAGCTAAGTTTAAGCTGCAGGAGACTCAGATACAACAGGCTAGTATAGAACGGATTAAGCTGCAGGAGACTCAGATACAACAGGCTAGTATAGAACGCATAGAGGTTGCTAGAATCCAAGCCAATCAGGATGCAACCAGGTACCAGGCTGAAATGGATGTCGAGAAGTCTAGAGTAGAGACCACGGGGCGTCATCTCGGTGGTGGGCACTGGGTTACAGACTCACTTTCGCATTTAATTAAGTTAGTACCCGCATTTGATGAGACAGCAGTGACTGAGTTTTTTGCTCGTTTCGAAAAGAAGTGTCGTGAGTATGACTGGCCGGAGGTTAAATGGGCAGCATTAGTTTCATCACGTCTAGTGGGTAAGGGGTTGAAAGCCTACGATGCACTGTCACTGGACGAGAGTGTAG
>JBAKBP010033358.1:0-21962 GCA_037953745.1 Lithodes maja
AGGGATCTGCCTATATTCGTTTAGTAACAGAGTTATAGATATGTGGAATAGGCTACTGAGTGCTATAATGGGATCAAGAACAATAGAGCTTCAACTTGAAATTAGATAGAACGAGATGGGTTGGGTGTGAAAGGGATCTGCCATATGTACAGTAGGTCAATTGGCTCTCTGCAGACTCCTGTTTTCTTATTTTTTATGTTCTTATTTGTGAGGGAGAGAGAGTATGGCGAGAGGGAATAGGATGTCATAAATGTAAGGAAGATAGCAATAAATATGAGAGAGAAAAAGAGAGTGCGGGATGGGTTTGGTGTGAAAGGGATCAGACATGTGTGGGCCAATCGGTTCTCTGCAGATTTCAGTTTTCTTATGTTCTCATTTGTGTGAGAGAGAGAGAGAGAGAGAGAGAGAGAGAGAGAGAGAGAGACTAGGATGTCATAAATGTAAGGAAGACAGAGATAGATGAGAGAGTTTTTATGAGATGGGTTGGGTGTGAAAAGGATCTGTCTTTTGTGGGCCAATTGGCTCTCAACAGACTCCCATTTTATTATGTTCCTATTTCTTTCAATTGTGTTTTGGTTGCAGGTATATGATAACATGGGTGTACAGTACGTAGTGTAAATAACAGGTAATGTTTTAGATGGGTTGAGTGTGAAAGGGATCTGCCTTATGTGGGCTACTTGGCTCTCTGCAGACTCCCATTTTCATCTTGGATGCATGTGTAAGGGATCTGCCTTATTTGTACCGGTGTGCAAACAAACAAGAGCGAGAGAGAAAGAGATTGGCTGTGTAAGGTATCTGCCTCTATTCGTTTGGTAAGAGTTGTAGATATGTGGAATAGGCTACCAAGTGCTATAATGGGATCAATAACAATAGAGCTTTAACATAAAATTTGATAGGACGAGATGGATTGGGTGTGAAAGGGATCTGCCGTGTGTGGGCTAATCAGCTCTCTGCAGACTCCCATTTTCATCTTGGTAGCATGTGTAAGGGACCTGCCTCATTTGTACCAGTGTGCAAATAAGAAAGAGATAGAGAGATTGGCTGTGTAAGGGATCTGTCTCTCACATAACAGAGCCGTAGATATGTGAAATAGGCTACTTAGTGCTATAGTGGGATCAAGAACAATAGAGAATTTCAAGATAAAATCAGATAGTCATATGGACGAAATGGGTTGGATGTGAAAGGGATCTGCCTTTTGTGGGCCACTTGTCTCTCTGCAGATTCCCATGTTCATCTTAGTTGCATGTGTAAGGGATCTGCCTCATTTGTACCGGTGTGCAAACAAACGAGCGACAGAGAGAGACTGGGTGTGTAAGGGATCTGCCTCTATTCGTTTAGTAACAGAGTTGTAGATATGTGGAATAGGGTACCGAGTCCTATAGTGGGATCAAGAACAATAGAGTTCAACATAAAATTAGATAGGACGCGATGGGTTGGGTGTGAAAGGCTGCCACGGGCGTGCCTGGCCACCATTTTGGATATCATAACAAAAGTTGCCCAATACAAAAATGCACCTTGTGTCAAAGTTTGGTCCCGATCAGACAAGCAGTTCCAGAGTTATTGCGTAAAAAACGGACTATGTATATTTTTATGGAAGAATGCAATACTCTTGAACCCCTGATACCGTTGCTTGCTGTTTGAGGAAGGAGGAAAGGTAAGTCACACCACACCAAAAATTGTCAAAACTTTGAAGGTCTAGAACTTTGTTATTAAACTAAACATTTGGCAAAGGGAGGAATTATTAAAAACCTTAGCCAATACTCTGCTATTCACCAAAAATAAATTTGAATTATCATTATTATTTGGTAGGGTAGGTATGTATAGGTAGGTTGGCTAAATAATTGCTGGAATTCATAGGGACTAGAACTATTTTGAGAGAGTTAAATTAAAACAAAATTATGGATCTGAATGATTAATCGTTTATGTTAGTAAGCAAAACTACGGGATGCTTGAAAGCCTATAGACTGAAGACTGAAAACGTTGTGTGGGTACCAAATACGGTTATATAGTAATTTAAGAATAGACAGTTATCAATGCTGCGGTCAAACTATTCCACCCATTTATATTCTTTTGGTATCAAAACGTTCGTAATTGCGAGCCTCACCCAACTACGGACAAATGGCTTTGATCATCGGCATAGTTTTAAAGATGTGGACATTTAAGTGGAATTTAACGTTCTTTCAAGATTGCCGGAAAAACCCACGTGAAAAAGCAAAACCTTTTCTGTAACATTTGCGGAGCATTAGTAGTGGAGTCCATATACCAAAGCCCAATAATTTTCTTTAAGTGGGAGAGACGGTATTTAAGTTCTACATTTGTTGGGAAAACGGCTGTTAGGGACCTATTTGGCCATCATTTTAGATGTTAATCATACCAAAAGTTGTCCAATACAAAAACGCACATTCTGTGAAAGTTTTTGGTCCCGATCCAAAAAGCGGTTCTGGAGTTATTGCGTATATACCGGCGTGGAAAAATAATTTGGAAGAATAAGATTTAGTGATAACAATAGGGGTTCCCCACAGGGCTCGAACCCCTAATAATAATAATAATAATAATAATAATAATAAACAAACATACACTAATAATAAAATATTCCCCCTTAACGGATCTCAATTATTTCTACATAGATTGCTATTAATTTGAATATGATTACAATAATGTTTATAAAGACATTTATAGAGACATACGTAACAGGAATGACATATCCTAAGAATTGATTAATTTCATCCACAGGTCATGAACTTGTACTATCCAGACGACCTTCTTAAGCTGACACTGACATTAGATTGGTACCATATATATATATATATATATATATATATATATATATATATATATATATATATATATGATACAATAGTAGAAACAAAGTGTAAGAAAAGAAATGCACTAAATTATGAGACAAAATAAAACATATAGAAATGTAAGCAAAATAATTATATATGCAGTGACAATAGCTAGAATAACGAGAATATGTTGCACAATAAGACAGGTTCAGGATGCTAGATTAATATGGTGTGCGAAATTAATCAGGACAAATATAGAAAAGAGGGCTTCAAAGAGAAAAGGGACAACCAAGATAGGAAAATCGGAATAAAAAATGTGCGTCAAGGAAGAACTGCGACAAAAGAACGAGTGTGTGGTGACAGGGTGAAAAAGGTGAGGGCAAGACGGAGAAAGAGGTTTTGTTGACAGAATATACAAAGAGAGTGCCAGAGGAGAAAACAAGTGCAAGGAAAGAATCGAGCCAAACTGTCGAAAAGAGGAAGGCCGTGTTATATTGTGATGAGATACTGAAGATCTTATATTATGGGTGTTGTGAAACAAATAACACAATCACTTACAGTAGTATAACACAATGTTAATTGTGTAACATTTTCCTAGAACATATACAAAGCTGATTATAAGTGAGATGATACCGACGACCTGTTATTCAGTAAGTAAAAGGAACATCGGATAATAAAATAGTAACAAAGAATATGTGAAAGTCTGTGAGAGTACTGAGAGGTATCAAATAATAAATAAGTATATGATTAGGGCCATTATTATGGCATGTATAACAGGACATATAATTGTATTCATCATTAAACATAATTAAGCTTGTTTATTAAAAAACAAAAAACGAACATGAAAAATATATAATGCTCTCGTACTCTGTACTCTGCGGTTATATTCTATCTCATTACAACTCGACTTGATATTGATCTATGGCAACTTGACCAGTAATAAATGCGTTGTAATATTAGCTCAAACCATTAATTGTCAAAACTATGGACTATAATGAAGCTGCTACAATGTACATTGGTTAAATATGTTAATACCATGCTAATGATGGACTCATACTTGTTACCGAGATCTGTTTCACTCGAGTAAATACATTATAATGAATACATATAAATACACACACACACACTGGCACATACACACACACACACACACACACCAATCTATCCCTAGCCCTCTCCCACATGTATACATATATATATCTTTCTACCCCATCACTCTATTTCCCCAAGAGAGAAGACACTGTCAGATCAAAGGCCTTACCACCTTCACTTCAACCACCACCAACACCAACACCTCACTTCTACCATCACCTTTACCACCAACACTAACACCATCACCTCACATCACTATCTACCTTCTACCACCTCCACCACCACCAACACTAACACCATCACCACCAATACCTCACATCACCATCTCCCTTCTACCACCATCCACCACCATCACTAACACCATCTCCACCAATACCTTATATCACCATATCCCTTCCACCACCTCCTCCTCCACCAACACTATCACCATCTCCACCAGCACCTCACATTACCATCTCCCTTGTATCACTTCCACCACCACCACTAACACTAATACCATCACCACCAACACCTCACTTCACTATCTCCCATCTATCACCATCACCACCACCGATCCCTCCACCACTTGAACCATCTTTCCCTTGTCTCACATGCAATTACCGCAGTCACCATCATCATTTATCACACCACCACTACAATCATATTCCTATTATTTTATCAGCCCATTACCACAGTCACCATCACCATCACGACCATTGTTCCCTTTCTATAACCATCACTACTACCACCACAATCACCTTCCCTTACTCTCACATACCATTGCCAGAGTCACCATCACCGCCATTGTTTCCTCTCTATCACCATCACCACCACCACAATCACCTTCCCCTACTCCCTCTCTCTCTCCCATACTGCCATTGCAATTATGTTCACAACCAACATCACTCTAACTACACTCCTTACAACATACTCCCTCCACTATAAATTACCACTACCATCACCACCTACGTCAACCTCTCCCAAACACTTAATACACTTTCTCCCCCCCCCTTACTGTACATCTACCTCCATCACCATCAATCATGTCTACTATTTATAATCATCGCCACCAAAACAAATACTATCACCTACACCCACCCCAAACTGTTATCACGTTGCCTACCACCTATGCTTTATTTCTCCTCTCGCCTCCACCACCACCACCACCATCTCTCACTGCCCCAAGATTCGATTGATTGTGAGGGTGGGGGTGGCTTTTCTGTCAAGATGACTTCAAGAGTCCGGGAAGATAAGCGAGATTGACAGGGGCCAAAAAAAAGGAGGGATAAATGTTGGAAGCTCAAACGTAATATTTTGAAACTTGGGGACTCTTGAGATCAGGGGTTAAGGGAGCCTGACATTGGAGGTTTGTACTCGCTATGTTTAATGAGAGAGAGAGAGAGATAGAGAGACAGAGAGAGAGAGAGAGACAGACAGACAAACAGACAAACAGAGCTAAGCATGATTCACACATACATGAGTCGGTGCCCGAGTCCAGCACGAGTGAGGACATTTTCAGATTCGGCCATGACTCTGGCATACTCTTGGTGACTCGTGTTACACTCGTGAGAATCGTGTTGGTA
Organism: Lithodes maja; assembly: GCA_037953745.1. Taxonomy (NCBI): domain Eukaryota; kingdom Metazoa; phylum Arthropoda; class Malacostraca; order Decapoda; family Lithodidae; genus Lithodes; species Lithodes maja. The sequence goes on from JBAKBP010033358.1 coordinate 5,441, forward strand.
TTGGGGTGTGTCCTGGGGACTCGTGGCGTGGCCTAGAAATTTCATGCCTGCATGACATTTCTTGTCCCTGTCAAGAGTCCGAAGGACACACATATTGACTCTTGTTGACTCTTCGTGATTTGTGTTGACTCTTGTTGAACTCTGCATAACTCTTCATGACTCGCTTGTCACCCAACTTCTTCAAAATATAATATTAAACCATATTTAACAATATAAAACTTTGAAATTGCAAAGACCCTTTAGATAACAGATCGAAAACATCGTAACTTCGGTGAGCCTGTAGAAAACAGAGACCACTAGTGTTATTTATGTACATTTTGTATTATAATTTTCCCTGTCATCTGCTTTCTCTCTCTCTCTATCACTTATATTTCTATCTACTGTATTCATTTCCATCTGTATCTAGCTATTTCCCTTATTTATCAGCTTTTATATTTGTTATTTGGTCTCTATGGAATCTGCGAATAATTTATGATTTGATGGGCTTAACACTCAAGCCGCGGCGCCCGACATATGTCGGCTGAGAGAATAATGGCCATCCCTGCAGTGCCCGACAATAGTCGGAAGGGATTTTGAGCACATTATCGGTTCTAAGAGAGAGTCTACGCGTTGGGAGGACGATAAGCGGGCTCTGACCGTTCTGAATGGCCCTAGTGCCGCGACTGAGCTCCCCACTGCAAAATTCCACACCCACAGCCTCGCGACACCAGGAAAAAACTGGGCAAAATACTGTATTTTAGGGTTTTTCACCTCGCGTTGCGCGATCGCTACAGGATAACCTGTTGTCGTACAAGGATTATTCAGGTGTCATTGGAAAGCTCTATTATCGCCCTTTCACTGATACATAATTATATTACGCTCTGGCTCTTGTTTATGCATGAAGAAGAGCATGGAATGAAGCTCGTTTAGGGTAAATATGCCAGCCTAGCAGGTAGTAGAAGTTACAAACATCCACGTCGGTTAAGAGTTAATTAACTAATTACACCACTAACACATAATTAGCAAAATTCAATTAAAAAATGTAAACAAATTATGTTCCTGATGTTTCAGTGAGAAGTGAAAGCGATCGATAACATGAGCAAAAATAAGCTTGTTATGAAACAGAGACTTAACCTTCTGAAACGATAAATTGTCACTAGCCTAGATCGGCTTGAAGAAAACACGGGGGAAATTTTTATTATATTTTTTTGTCATAATAATTAATACTGGTAATGTAATTATAGGACAATATTTATTTTCATTTCCACTGCATTAGAAACTAAACGATTATTAAAACTACATCAAACAACATATAATTCTGTCCATTAACCTAAGACGTGCGCATGGGGGGTATGAGACACCACACGACTGTGCGCACCTATTTGAGCTGTTCCCATCACTAATATCGTTATTTTACCATAAATAACATTAACACCAAACGAGCGGCCTAGGCGGTAATTTATATGTACCGCCCAGCGCGGTGTTTTTACCCTAAATAGGGATGTTTACGTGATCATTTTCATGCCTAAATAAGACCCAGAGCGTAAAACAAGTATCTATCCCTGAAAGGGCATAAACAGAGCTTTCCAATGACACCCCAATCATCCTTGTACGACCGCTAGTTTTCTTGCAACGATCGCGCAACACGATTGCAAAAACCATGTAATTAGGTACTTTCCCTACATAATTCCCTGTGTAGCGAGTGCGTGAGGGTGGGGGAGGGTGGAATTCATGTCAGTTGGCCCACCGCGGTGGTGTGTGATGGTCATAGCCTTACTACGCTCCTCACACCGCTCAGCTCTCTCTCTCTTCAACATTACGTGCTGAAAATGGCACACAACATAAGTTGTGAACTGCCACTTAGTCCAAATTTCTTTCACACGACATAAGTTGTGCCCCGATAGACAAGGGTTAATACTTATCCATATGCACCTATTTTAGGTTGATTATAAAGGTATTAACCTGTTACAGCAATAAAACAAGTGGAAACAGCGTTTGGATGGTCAAAATCGGCGATACAGGCCGGGAGTTACATAATGTATGGCTGAGGCAACCTCCCTCCCCTCCACAATTCCCCACATCTGGAGAGAGTGTTACGACCGGGGCTACGAATAAAACAAGGGCACTTAATGATTGGACTAGTAATATGGCACTATGCAACAACGGTACGCTAGATCCAAACCCTTGAACTTATATGCCGGCGAACAAAAACACCTATACCCTCCAGAGTTAATCTGCGATAACGGGGTATCCTTAACTGGGCATAAATGTACTCTACTTCAGGCTAACCCATACTGGTATAGCCTGATAACAAACAAGATGCAAGTTATGTTAAAATGCATAAAAGGGAAGCTATGGGAAGGTCAATGAAATCACTGCAAGATTTAATACAATAAAAAAAATGCTTCAATATAGTTACTCTAAACAACAATAAACTCTTGACTCCTATCTGAAAGAAAGTGAAGTCTAGTCCTACAGCATAGTCCTGGAAACTTCTGAAGAATGTCTGATGATCATAAGATGCTCGTATCTTAAACTATATAAATGCAGGAGGCAGGACACCACACGTGTAAATGGAATACACAAAAAGATAGGACATATAATGTTAACCGACACGAGAATACTATAAATGCGCAACGGTAGTAATGCTCGACACTAAAAAGAAGTACTTCCTTATCAACGAAACAGTCTACTATGTTTGTGCAACTCAACAACAACCTCGACTAATAAATGCTTGTGAATAATAATGCATACATATCAAAGAGCTTATATTAAATACTAATAAGTGTCTACTCAATTAATAATGTCTAGCTGGGATACTCAAGGTAAGGAACTGGGGTGAGCAAGACTGGCTCGTAGCCTAGCGATGTCCTTAAGGCTGTATCCTTTAAGTTACGTTAATTGACTAGGGTGCTCTCTTGATAGATCCAGATCACAAGTATCTGGTTCTATCCTGGTGACCCTCTAAAGCAAAGCAAAGAGGCAGCAAAGTGTGGAACTGGCACAGGCCAAAGCCCTCAGTCAACACAAAGCTGCACTCGCAAAGGACACAACCGAAAAGACAGCACAGGCTACCACAGGACCGGTCGAAGTCGTGTAGGTATAAGCGAACCATACACACATCGATGACAACGACTACAGTTACCCTATCCCAGTCTAGCATTAAATAAAAGAGCAGATACACTAAATCAATAATGGAGACACACAGACTTCATAACCTATACTAACTAAGAACCCTCAAAACCTATTCTAAGTACATGTACATATCTCAGAGGACGGCGCATACAATACAATGGGCCGGCTATGGAAACCGTATGCAGAACCCAAGGGGACAAGTAATTGAATAAAGGTGAGAAGCAATGGAAATGAAGAAGTTCAGAGAGAGAGACAGTGGTAAAGGGGGTGATTGGGAGAGAGTTTGCAAAGGGATGTTAGATGCATGCGCGCCAAGCCTGTCATGAAGAAGGCAGCTCCTGTGGACCCACATGCTCACAGGAGCCCACAAAGACGCGGTGGTCGGCCAATCACGGGCCGAGACGTCACAAGGCAGCAGGTGTCACGTGACACAGCCAAACACACCAGCCAATCAAGAGGCGGGAGAAAGGCATGCACGCGAGCCTACGAGCGGGGGGAGGCAACACATGTATACGCATGCACATATTACCACCTCGCTGCCTATATCTCTCTCTCTCCTTAACCCTCTCCGACATATGACGCAATTTTGAGCCTATTGGGGATACTTTAAAGTCTTTGTTACCATCAGGGGTATTTAGAAACCTTTAGTTTAGTTACTTCAACCTATGCAGTTGTCTTTGAGTAAGCTGTGGGCAGAAAACGAATTTTGGAGAGGTAATTATAAGAGTGAGAGAACTCTATTTCTTATTGCTAATCTGGCAACCTCTGCGTCATATGAGTCTGAAGGAGTTAACTATTACACAATGCATCTTATATTCTACTAAGGATATAAAATACTTCCCGTTGTCACAGACTAAAACAAAGACCACCACTGGACTGTCTGTGACAATGCAAGCACAAGGAAAGAAAGAACAATATTCTCTGATAACTGTAGCCCATTTCAATGTCCCTGGCGAGCGCTAGTGGCCACCGCGAGGCGATTCTGCCAACGCTGGTAGGCGTCAGAAGAGACTGTCGATCGATACTCTCTCTCTCTCTCTTGCACTCGCTTGGTAACAGTGATGACAACGCCCTGCTACCAACTCGCTAATGTTAGCACGAAAATAGACCACAGAATAAGAGAATAATAGGGAAAATAGGTGATACCTGAAGGAGGGGAGGAAAGTGGGGAAGGAGGGGATGTGGAGGAGTGATATTTGGCATGGCCCAGGGGCAAAAAAAAAAAAAAAAAAAAAAAAATTGGGTGTTCTAAATGAATTTTTTTAGGCCCAAGATCTTAAGAGTCTTCCCGCAGTCGCCTGGGGAAACTCTTAAGAGTCTTCCTGCACTTGCCGGGTTAATAAAGGAGATAATTATATCATGGAGATTGATAGATCGAAGGTCGTTAGGTCCAAGTGAGCGTAAAATGTGCGAATTATGAAACAAGCCTATACTCTCTGAAAATATAAGGTGTCGGAATCATATGTTCAGCCTTACATATGAGTTCGGGGTAATGTTTTTATTTTTTATTTTTTTTCATAATAGTTACTAATGTAATGGTAGGATAATATTGTTGTCCATTCTATAGCATTAGAAACTAAATGATTAAAAAAACATGAAACAATAAAATTAATAATCCTGTTCGTTAATAAGGAAGATAATTAGATAAAGAAGATAAATACAGTAGATTGATAAAGGGGAGAAGGTCATTCGGTCTAAGCAAGCGATAATGTGTGCGACAATTTATGACATTTTTAGCATTTATGACATTTTTAGCGCTATTTCTTTTCTCTATATATTTGTTCTATATATTTGTACTATATACTTTTTACCTACTATTTTCTATCTGTCTATTTTACTGTCCTACTTTTCCTTCTGGGGACAGTAGGCTAGGAATCGTCCTACCATTGTAAATTTCATCTACTAGACGAGACAGAAAAAGGGGTGAGGGAATGCGAAAGTGGTACCAAACCATTAAAATTGGAACTTTAAATGTTGTTTCTGTATGTCTGTCTCGAGTCGGCCACCCCCAGCTACGGGGGGTGTATGAGTATATACATACATACATACACACATACATACATACATGCTGGTACATTTACTTTTAGTAATGTCCGATGTCACCCAAAATTACGTACGAAGTCACCCTATTAAAACTGGGAAACATGAAAAGTATCTTGTAATGGCCATAAGCAGTATACTATGGACTTTGGTGAAAATATAATTATGTGTATGCCCTCGCACATAGTTGTAGAACAATCTGGTGTAGGTCAATTGTCTTCACAATATCCCATTACTTACGTTCGGTAGAAGTTTGACACGCATACAAATTTGTTTGTATACGTGTCAAACTTCTACCGAACGTAAGTAATGGGATTGTGGTAAACTATCAATGGAAGTTAAATATTACTAAGCTATAATGAATAAAATAAAATAAATATAAATTAAAACTACTCCATATCTAAATTGAATTCAATCTGAAACAAGCTAATTTATATCCAAAGGTCTCACATAATAAATGTATATATAGGGTAAGGTTATAAGGGTTAATATTAGCCAGGAATTAACTCACCAATAGTTCCACGTGGCAATGAGGCAAGGGAGAACGTTTACCCAATATGGTGGTGGGCAATGGGGAACGAGACTTCGGTCCCGAGACACGAGTCAAGTTAAAGAAAGAATAAATGATTACATGGGAATGGACATGAATATTATACTTATCTGTCAGTCAGTCATGGCGTCGATGAGAGCGTCGTGATGGTGTAGCTGTTTGCATTGCTGTCAGTGTATTGTGATTAGAGGCTCAAAAGCGCGATCAACTGAGGGCGGAAAATAGATGTTAACTGGTTGGTGTTCGTGAAGGCTCTGGTGTTCCTCAAAGGCACACCTTGCTGCCTTGGCAAACGCCAGGAGCCCAAATTATCGTACCGCATCTAGGTTGCTGTATACGATAAATTATATTAATATATACGAAAAATTCATATATACTACATAAGACCATGGCAATATTGCTTAATAGCATATTAGGGCTTTTATAAATTTACTTATTTACAATCTTATAATAAATTATACGATCTACTCGTCCTACATCGTGCTGCAGGAGCGATCGTGATGTCACAGAGACATACGGGATCACAAAAGAGTCATAGCCTATCGTATTTACGATACACCCCCCCCACAAAAAAAAGACCTAAACCCCACCTCAAACCTAAAGTTGCCCAGAGGCTATCTTCTGACGCCATAAGTCGACGGCGCCAGCAGTAGCGCATCTGGGACGCGTCCCGGGCCGAGAATGATCACCATCAGTAAGAGACGAGTCGTTCCTTTGAGAATCCTCGGACCCAGCAATAACAGGTGAAGCATCAGATTGCAATGCGGAATCGAGGTCCAAAGCGTACAAACGTGCGATAGGACGAACAGTAATTCCAGTGGCTGTCTTCAATAGCGCCACCCGCTCTACAGAGTCTGCCCCCTTGTATACCTCCAACACGCTGCCCAATTTCCAGTATAAACGAGGACTATCTTCTTTAATTAAAACTACTTCCGTTGGTCTACCGTTGGTCTCCGTTGGTCTACCAGAGGGAGGAACACTCCTTTCCCTCAATGCTAGCAGATATTCACTAATCCACCGTTTCCTAAAATCCCCGATTATCCTGGATATATACTGGTATCTCTTAGACACCGCTACCTCAGAGTACAACGAGGGATCCTCTAACTCTACTATGGATTGGAAAGCAGATGGAAACGCAGTCAATGGTTTTCTATATAGCAAGTGAGCTGGCGTTAATGGTAGTGGTTCTTGCAGGTCGGTGTACACATATGTAAGAGGGCGATCATTCACGACTGCCTCTATCTCTGTGAGGACTGTCGTCAACTCACTCTTCTTTAATAGAGCACGTCCTACAACCGCTCCGAGTCCTGACTTTACTATGCTGACACACCGTTCCCACATTCCACCAAACCAAGGTGCCTTAACTGGAATGAACCTCCATTCGCACATCTTCTCACCCAAAAAAGTGATGATAGTAGGATCACTACTCATATCCTTTAGATATTTTGATGCTTGGACATAAGTGGGAGCATTGTCGCTAAGAATGAGTTGAGGGAATGAACGACGGGCACAAAACCGTCTAAACGCCAGCATAAATTCTTCACTAGACATATTATCACATAGTTCTAGGTGTACTGCTCGAGACGTTGCACAGGTAAACAATAATATATAAACCTTCTCATGCTCCCTCGTCTTCAATGCCCCTGTGTAATCTAATCCTACCGCTTGGAAAGGTTCTACGTGCTTTACACGGCATTCAGGTAGAGGTGGAGCTGGTCCAGTTGCATATGGTTTACCTTTTAGTCTCTGGCATATTACACACTTTCTTACTACGCGTCGAGCTACTTGTTGAACTCTGGGTATCCACCATGTGAGATGTAAATTTGATATAACATGACATACCCCGTAGTGTTTTACTTCCCTATGTGCACGTATGATCAATAGATCAGTAACGTGATGTCTTGTTGGCATAGGTATAGGGCGGTTTGTGCCGTCTGGTACACCCAACCACTTCAGGCGACCCTCACACCTGATGAGGCCATTGTCTAGGTGCAACCTTAATTGACGCACTTGTGACGCACCCAGTGCGTGGCAACGTAACCTGATTGTACTCCTTGGTACTCCACTGTACCGCCACGGTGCGGTACCGTGTACCGTTGTACCGTGCTGGCTGCTTATATTGAGTGTGACAACGTATAACTATGTTCTTTGTATCTCTGCAAAGGTCTCGTCATGTGCTAACCAGTGGTGGGTTTTGTTTTAAGCCATGTCGAGACCTTCCATTTAATATGTAGTATCAATAGAGAAGTTGATAGATAAGACAATAGGAATTCAGAGAGAGAGAGTGAGTTAGTTTTCAGAGCGAGAGGGTAGCAACGCGCCACGCTGCCGGAGTGGTGGTTGCCAGACGTATGGACTGGTTGGCAGCCTTGCGCTTATAGCTAGGCGCGACAGGGTTGGTAGTCCATTGCCGCCTGCCTATGCTGCCTGGGCTGCCCATGTTGTCGTACTGCACATTGCCTGGAGGCTCGCTGTGTGCTCTATGACCAGGTTGCCTAGAACCTTTGAGATTCTAACATCCCTTGCCCTCTCTCCCAACTTCTCACGGTTGCACTCTTTCTCTCTGACGACATTACTCTCATTTCATTCTTCTCTCTATTTAAATGCATAACCTTCCCTTGAGGTCCTAAAGGAGTTTCAGCACTCACCTCTCGTATTACTCTTAGGACAAGCATATATTTACATGTATTAGATTTAAGGGGTTAATGTGAACAGCGATCTTCTTGATGAGGATAGTTGGTGAACGTTCTACATGTTCACGAGTTATATGCCCAGCTCATCATCCAATTTGTGACTAGACTAGTGCCATGTGTAAGAGCCCGACCATGCCTAGGAGTTGTCTGTAGAGGGGCGAGGACTTAGCCTTGATTTGCCTACCGAGCCAGGAGCGAGTGTAGTACCAGAGACTACAGCTCGCTCGTAGTGCCGGTATAGTAGAGTAACGTAATTTATCTGTCCTTGTGTTCTCTGCAGTCTTTTCCTGGGTTCTCGCTTTCGGTGCTGGGACTCGTTGTTCCTGTGACTTGGCCTGCTAGCTAGAACACATGGGGATGATGAGTGGGTTATATCTTTATTTTACTATGCATTGCAGCTCTCTTTAAGTTTATGTATGTAACACTTTACAATACACATTACTCACACACAAGACAACACTATTAATACTTTCATGTATCAATTAACTGCACTGTCGTTTTGCTGCTGTGTCCGGAGTTCTGTTGCGTAGGGCGCATACGGACTCAGAGGGGAGACAGAGTGAGAGAAGCGAAGTAGCCTATGCGGTAGTAGGCTACCGGCGCAGTACTGTTGCCTGCAACCTTTTAGTTATTCCAAGTATAGATTCATTATTACAATAAGTGACTACTATTTATGTTCCTTCCATGTGTATTATTAGGTATCTACTGGATCATGAACATCTTGTATGCTACATGCTAGTGCATGTTAGTAGGGGACAGTTATTCTAGTGTACGCGCTTTCAAGTAGGCGTGTACATTTGTCATTTAGCATTTCACTGTCATACCTTTAGCCTGCTTCTATTCTACATTATTAGAGGCTTAATATTAACGTAGTTTCTTGAGTATTGCATTTCTTTAGTAATAACGTAACCTATAAATGTCTGAGGGAGTTTAGCCTCATAGCCTACCCCTGTTGTACACTTTCGCCGAGTTAAGGTACCTCGTTACCATAGACGATAACTCTGTAGGGCGTTGGTGCTTTTGTTGTCTGGAGCATATAGTATTTGGGACTGGAATCGAGCGTGTCGTTGTCACATAAGCCATTTCTGTCCTACGATCAAGAATCCCGAATATGTATTGCCGATCCAGCCGTAACAAAATGGCGACCTTGCACAAGATTCAGTAGTATCCTATCACATGTTTTTTGGAGAACTATTCTATGCTACCTAGTAGAGCTGGCTAGAATTTTCTTGCATATTGGAGGAATTTTTATTGTGTCATTATTGTATTGGTGGACTTGCAGATTGTTTCGTTAGGGGTGTCTAGAGTAGAGTCATTCAAGCATCTTTAACATTTTGTGAGTCGAGACTGCAATTAGTAATAAGCACTTCTTTTTTTTTATGAACAGCAATTGTATAACCAGCACTATGTCTAATGACTCATCATTTACGGGGGAGGATAACACGGTACAGCCTAGTGACCAGCAAGTACAACAGATATTTAGGGAGGGGAGTGTTATAAGTGGAGAGAGGGATGCCCGGGCATTTTTGCAGACACCTTTGACCGAACAGCGCCTGCAGGCTATTGATTGTTACGGTCTTCGCTGTTTAGCCACGGTTTTGGGGCGAGACTGTCCTGACAGTTGGCCCAAGAAGAATTTGGTGGCATGTTTGTTGGGTGATGGCGATGGGGCGGTGGGTGGAGTGGGGTCTTGGGGGGTTCCCTCCAAGCCTCCATTCCACTCTACCCCTGAGCTGGGCCCTCAGCCAGCGAGTCTCAGCACGATGCAGCAGGAGGGTTCTCAAGGGCAAGCTGGCTTACCCGTAAACACGTCTCGGTGTGGATCCCCCATTTTGTGCTCTCCCCCCCCAGGCCTGTCTCCTGAGATGTTATTTCAGCTAGAACTAGCTAAGTTTAAGCTGCAGGAGACTCAGATACAACAGGCTAGTCTAGAACGCATAGAGGTTGCTAGAATCCAAGCCAATCAGGATGCAACCAGGTACCAGGCTGAAATGGATGTCGAGAAGTCTAGAGTAGAGACCACGGGGCGTCATCTCGGTGGTGGGCACCGGGTTACAGACTCACTTTCGCATTTAATTAAGTTAGTACCCGCATTTGATGAGACAGCAGTGACTGAGTTTTTTGCTCGTTTCGAAAAGAAGTGTCGTGAGTATGACTGGCCGGAGGTTAAATGGGCAGCATTATTTTCATCACGTCTAGTGGGTAAGGGGTTGAAAGCCTACGATGCACTGTCACTGGACGAGAGTGTAGTGTATGGACTGGTGAAGGAGGCTGTGCTCCGGGCCTACGAACTGCAACCCGAAACTTATAGATTGAAGTTCCGTGGCGTGAATAAGAAGAGCGACGTCAGTTTTATGGAGCACGCACGGGACTTAACAGATGCAGGTAATAACTGGTTTCGGTCCGAGCACGCAGAGTCGGCTGAGGAAATTAAGCAACTTTTCTATCTGGAACAGTTTTACAAATGCACTGGAACCGATCTAACGCTGAACATTAAGGAAAAATGTCCCAAGACAGTAGAGGAGGCTGCCAAGATGGCAGACTTCAGATTATCATTGATTCGTGGTTGCGGTGCCGCTCAGAGGGCTGAGTCAGGGCAGAAGGGGCGCTATACCCCACCCACCAGAGTTTTTGATAATAACAAATCCTATGACACACATAACCACACTAAATGCATTGCACCTAATAACACCTACAAACACAAGCCTCTCCCGTTTACTAAAGGTCAGGCCCCTTCTTCGCCCGCACAAGGGAAGAAGCCCATTGGGGATGTGAAATGTTACAAATGTCAGAAGCTAGGCCATTATTCACGTGAGTGCCCTAGTAACACTCCCGCTAAGCCGGTGTCATTGGTTCACAGTATCGGTGTGTCTCTGAAGGCTGCAGCAACTGCCCGGGGTAGGTTGTCAGCAGCTGAGGCACACGCGGTAAAGAAGCGTACGGAAGGCTCGACACCTGTCCGGGACACTTTCTGTCGCCATCGGGGGCACGGGTTTGTGAGCTGGGGGAGTGAACTACGGAGGGTTGACTTGCTTAGGGATACGGGGGCTTCGCAAACTTTGTTGAGGAACTTCACAGGGAAACCGATAAATGCGGCCAGAGTTGTTGTGGTGCAGGGTATAAATGCTACGAGGTCATACCCACTTGTGAGGTTGGAGTTGAGAGTGGGAGAGGTGTGCAGGGAGCTGGATGTAGGGATCGTTGAGTGTTTGCCAGTTGAGGGCGTCGACCTTCTTCTCGGCAACGACTTTGCGGTGCCCACTTCCGGGACTCCACCCTTAGTCGTTGCCGAGAGGGCGGCCGACGTGGATGGTGAGAATCGGGAATGGGTTGGGAGGTGCCAACAGGATGAGATGGCCTGTGTGGTAACCCGATCTCGCTCTGCGGCTCCTGCACAGCCTAGCACTCAACCTCGGGGACAGTGGAGGAAGGATCAGGAGAAGGTTGCTAAGGGCAGGAAAAGGGACATTGATTCTGCTGCACTTCTCGGTGATTCGGTACTTGGACCTATAATAAACACGGGAGTTGACTCTGGCCCAGATATGGTGCGTAACAAGGCAGAGTTGGGTAAGACTTCGCGTGAGGCAAGAGCTGTAGCGAGAGCCACTAAGGCAGTAGAGCCTACTAGCCGGGGTAATGTCTTATTACAAAACCATCTTGATGCATTGACGCCCAGGGACATTAGTGAGCAGCAGCTGCAAGACGCTAGCCTAGCTCGTTATAGCAATGGTGCCATAGAGTTGGAGGAAGATGGGGATGCGAAGCCGGGAGATTTCTTTAGGCTCAACAGGATATTGTACCGCAGATTTCTAGACCCCAAATCGAAGTGGGAGGGCGGTGCGAGGGTAGTAGACCAGGTGGTTGTTCCAAATAAGTATAGAGAGTCCTTATTGTGTCTGGCGCATGATGTGCCGGTGGCGGGTCATTTGGGGGTAACAAAAACATTGGCGGCATTGGGCAGGTTTTTCTGGTGGCCTGGGGTCAAGGCTGATGTCTGTGCATGGGTGGCTGGGTGTGCGACCTGCCAGACAACGGGGAAGCCTAACCAGACCATCCCGAAGGCACCTTTGTTTCCCATACCTGTCACCGGGCCTCCGTTCAGCAAAGTTGTAGTAGATTTGGTTGGCCCTTTCCCGCCTACTAGTAGTGGCAATAAATTCCTGTTGACAATCATGGATGTGGCTACGAGATACCCGGACGCATACCCCATGAGAAACGGCTCGGCAAAGGCAGTTGTTAAAAACTTATTATTGTTCTGTTCCCGTTATGGATTTCCACGTGAGGTGCAGTCAGACCAGGGGAGCAATTTTACATCCAAATTGTTCAAGCAAACCCTTCAGTTGCACGGTATATGTTCTGTAGTGTCGTCAGCCTACCATCCCGAGAGTCAGGGAGTCTTGGAGCGGTGGCACTCGACCCTGAAGAGTATGCTACGCTGTTACTGTGCAGAACATGACACTGATTGGGATTTGGGTCTGCCGTATGTTCTGTTCGCTGCACGTGAAGTCCCAGGAGAGAGCCTGGGGTTCAGTCCAAATCAACTAGTCTTTGGCCATAATGTGAGAGGACCTTTAAGTATGGTGAAAGAGATCTGGGAGGGCGAAGAGAAGCCGGGGTCTGTACTTAAATATATCCTTGAGAGCCGGGAGAGACTTATAGGTTGCATGGCAGCGGCAGGTAATAACTTGGTTAATGCACAGGCGGTCATGAAGCACCAGTATGACGCCAAGGTGAAGCTTCGGGAGTTTTCGGTGGGCCAGGAGGTAATGTTGCTTTTACCTTTGCCTGGACACCCCCTTTCTGCCAAGTTCATTGGGCCGTATGTGGTGGCTAAGAAACTGTCCGACCTTGATTATCTCGTTGCAACACTAGACCGTAGAAAAAAACATCAGTTATGTCATGTTAACCTCATGAAAGAGTATGTGAGACGCCCCTCAGAGCCTCTCACTGTCCCTGTGCTGGCCTGCAGCGGCCAGGGTGGAGAAGGAGGTGGGGACAGTCATGCTGCTGAGGAGGATAGCTGGGACTGTGTCATTTCCGCGGAACAGTGGGCGGGGAATACTGAACAAGAGGCTAGGCAAGCTGTAAGTCACCTGCCTGAGCACCAGGGTGCTGCTGTCCTAGGCCTGTTCAGGTCATACCCCTCTGTTTTCGCCGAACACCCAGGTCTCACTACTCAGGTAACGCACGACGTGGACGTCGGTGATAATGTGCCCTTCAAGTCAGTGCCCTACCGTGTGCCCCCGGTAAAGTTGCCAGCTTTACGGGAGGAGTTAAAATACATGGTTGAGAGAGGGATGATCACTGAAGGTTATGTGAAGTGGACATCACCCGTCATGTTGCAGCCAAAACCTGACGGCAAGGTGCGGTTCTGCATAGATTTTCGTAGGCTAAATGGCTTGACCACTACCAACCCTTACCCTTTGCCTCGAGTTGACGACAGCGTGGACAAGATAGGGAATGCAAAGTACCTTACTAAAATTGATCTTGTAAAAGGCTACTGGCAAGTACCCCTGTCGGACCGAGCTAAGCAAGTTTGTGGTTTTGTGGTAGATGGCAAGACCTACCAATGTAACGTAATGCCTTATGGGCTTAAGAACGCACCTGCCACGTTTCAGAACCTGATGAACGATATTTGTGACGAAATCCCTAACTGCACGGTCTACCTTGATGACGTGATAGTGTATGATGACAATTTTGAAAATCACCTAAGGCACTTAGAGACCCTGTTTGGGAAGTTGCACGATGCTGGGCTGGTGGTGAACCTGAGGAAGTGCGAGTTTGTAAAGGCTACTGTGCAGTATCTTGGCTTCGTGGTTGGGTTAGGCCGGGTGTGCCCCCCCCTGAGCAAGATACAGGCTATCAATATGTTTCCCAGGCCCACCACTAAGCGCCAGGTCATGCGGTTCCTAGGTATGATAGGCTATTATAGGCGCTTCATCCGGGGATACTCTACTGTCTTAGCACCGTTAACTGATCTACTGTCGAAGTCAGTGAAGTTCTGTTGGGCTGCGGAGTGTCAGAGGGCTTTCGACCTAGTCAAGCACCTGCTGTGTACACATCCGATTTTGAGAGCCCCAGACTTCTCCAGGAGTTTTCAGCTGGCGACTGATGCCAGCGGTGTGGGTGCCGGGGCAGTGTTACTGCAGACTGATTCCGAGGGCTTGGAACACCCAGTGAGCTTCTTTTCTCGCAAGTTTAATTCGGCACAAAGGAATTACTCGACTATAGAGAAGGAGCTTCTTGCTATCGTTTTGTCGCTCAAACATTTCGAAGTTTATGTTCCAGCCTACGGCCCGGTAGTGACGATTTATACGGACCATCATCCCTTGAAATTCCTAAATCAGTTTCACAATCGGAATATGCGGTTGACCAGGTGGTCCCTAATGCTCCAAGAGTATAATCTCAACATTCAGCATATTGCCGGGAGTGAGAACGTGATAGCAGATTGTCTATCAAGGGTTGATGATCCAGGATAGTCGTGCACGGTGTGTGGGTTGAGCAGGAGTAAAATTAGGCTATCATAACGCCGTCCAAAAAGATTATAAAACAATAAAATAAACGAGAATTTTTTTTTTTAGTTTTGTAAGTCTTTATTGTTGTAGCATGATGCATGCGATATTGTGTTTTATGTATAATTCACACTTCAGTTGTTGTGCACCTTTTGCAATTAGTGGCAGCTAAGGGTAGCAGGTCGGTTGGTTGCCTGTCAGATTTTGATAATGCTTCTAAGGTCGATTATCTAAAGTCTTGGGGGGGCTGTGACGCACCCAGTGCGTGGCAACGTAACCTGATTGTACTCCTTGGTACTCCACTGTACCGCCACGGTGCGGTACCGTGTACCGTTGTACCGTGCTGGCTGCTTATATTGAGTGTGACAACGTATAACTATGTTCTTTGTATCTCTGCAAAGGTCTCGTCATGTGCTAACCAGTGGTGGGTTTTGTTTTAAGCCATGTCGAGACCTTCCATTTAATATGTAGTATCAATAGAGAAGTTGATAGATAAGACAATAGGAATTCAGAGAGAGAGAGTGAGTTAGTTTTCAGAGCGAGAGGGTAGCAACGCGCCACGCTGCCGGAGTGGTGGTTGCCAGACGTATGGACTGGTTGGCAGCCTTGCGCTTATAGCTAGGCGCGACAGGGTTGGTAGTCCATTGCCGCCTGCCTATGCTGCCTGGGCTGCCCATGTTGTCGTACTGCACATTGCCTGGAGGCTCGCTGTGTGCTCTATGACCAGGTTGCCTAGAACCTTTGAGATTCTAACATCCCTTGCCCTCTCTCCCAACTTCTCACGGTTGCACTCTTTCTCTCTGACGACATTACTCTCATTTCATTCTTCTCTCTATTTAAATGCATAACCTTCCCTTGAGGTCCTAAAGGAGTTTCAGCACTCACCTCTCGTATTACTCTTAGGACAAGCATATATTTACATGTATTAGATTTAAGGGGTTAATGTGAACAGCGATCTTCTTGATGAGGATAGTTGGTGAACGTTCTACATGTTCACGAGTTATATGCCCAGCTCATCATCCAATTTGTGACTAGACTAGTGCCATGTGTAAGAGCCCGACCATGCCCAGGAGTTGTCTGTAGAGGGGCGAGGACTTAGCCTTGATTTGCCTACCGAACCAGGAGCGAGTGTAGTACCAGAGACTACAGCTCGCTCGTAGTGCCGGTATAGTAGAGTAACGTAATTTATCTGTCCTTGTGTTCTCTGCAGTCTTTTCCTGGGTTCTCGCTTTCGGTGCTGGGACTCGTTGTTCCTGTGACTTGGCCTGCTAGCTAGAACACATGGGGATGATGAGTGGGTTATATCTTTATTTTACTATGCATTGCAGCTCTCTTTAAGTTTATGTATGTAACACTTTACAATACACATTACTCACACACAAGACAACACTATTAATACTTTCATGTATCAATTAACTGCACTGTCGTTTTGCTGCTGTGTCCGGAGTTCTGTTGCGTAGGGCGCATACGGACTCAGAGGGGAGACAGAGTGAGAGAAGCGAAGTAGCCTATGCGGTAGTAGGCTACCGGCGCAGTACTGTTGCCTGCAACCTTTTAGTTATTCCAAGTATAGATTCATTATTACAATAAGTGACTACTATTTATGTTCCTTC
>JBAKBP010033359.1:0-21962 GCA_037953745.1 Lithodes maja
CAGAAGTGTACGGGAACGGATCGGGTCACTTCTGTTAGACTCTCTCCTGCGTTTTCGTATTTTGCATCGTGCAAATCAGAGATAAAGAATAACATAAGAATCCCAGAATTTGAAACAAATTCCCAGGAAAAAAACCCATGACCACTTATGCCTGGGATCCCAGAAAGGAAATCCTAATTGAAAGCCGAAAAGTAAAGAAAAATGAGCCACCAGAGAGAAGTGCCAGAGTATATACGGATACAAAAATATTTGTATAAACTCAAGTTTTAGTGGTAGTGACTTGGTTCTTGTTTTATAAGTTTCCTTATTCATCGCCCTAAGTATGGAACTATATTTCATAGCTGCATAGTTTACCAGATGAGGTGAAATGTGCGCATAGAGTGAAGCAAATTTTACCGTGATTATTCTTCGCACGGCAGGGATGAAAGTATTCATATAAATCAAATATTAAGTGGACATGGCTTTTGATGATGGCAAAGGAAAGAGCATAACAAAATAATATAGTGCACTCCTAAATAACCTGTTGTCACTGAAGTTATCCTTGAAATGGTCTCGTCATTTACGCACGGACAGATTTTTTTTTTTTTTTTTTTTCGCATACATTTTCACAATATTTTGAGTTTTTTACATTTTTTCTACTTTAATATTATAGAATGCCTTAACTCATTATATGTACAGTATGTGCAATATAGTGTATAAATAGACAGATCACCAACCTGTGTAGTACATAGAGAGAGAGAGAGAAAGATGTACTTTGTCAGCCTACTTGGCCCGGGCCCTCATAAGGCTGGTGAAGGGAAATATGACGGAAGGGATTAGAATACGGTGTCTGAAGGACAACAATCAGATTTCACGAAATAAATCAAACGCTTTTAAAGTACTGGTGAATAAGGAAGAAGGTAAACATTGACAAAATAGCTTGGATATAGTGGATAGCAACCTGTGTACATACCTTCCATATTTATCAAGCAACATCTATCTCTTTCCTTCATCAACGACTTTCAATATACCACACTGAACACTAAGTCCCTGTTGGCCATCATAATATAGGTAGGAGGAAATAGAGTGGGAATGATTGTATGTTAAAGGTAAAATACATTTTCTGGTCATTGTTTTTCTTACTGTATTAAGTTATAAATCACATCACTATGCGATCATAAGTACAGTAAACCCTCGCTCTTTCGGACTAATTGGGGGAGACCCCTGTCCGAAAGAGTCAAAAGTCCGAAAGGGCCGAGTCCGAACTCACACTTCAGCCATTCGGACTTGTCCGAATGGCTGAAATAATGTCCAAAGTTTATAAGGCCGAAACTCGGCTCTTCGGTCCGAATGCAAAATAATTTTTCTCAGCCTTTCAGACAAATCCGAAAGGCTGAAATAATGTCCGAAGTACAGTAGGGTCCCGCATAAAACGTGTTCGCATAAAACGAGTCTCGATTAAAACGACCGACCTAAAATATTAATATTTAATTTTCGATCAGAACGAATGTGATCACATAAAACGAGTCCGCCGCCAAAGTGGGGCAAATCCGAGGAGTTTTCATATAGAGCGCTGAAATATCGTACAAAACGTACGAAATATTGTACGCTTTCATATAAAACGCCGAAATATCGTACAAAACTTACGAAATATCGTACGCTCCTGACGGAAATTTACGCTTCCAGTGAACATTGACGATATTGGGCCACCAAAATGCTGTGTTCACATCAAACGAAATTGCATAAAACGCCCTCGTTTATCGACCATAAACTCGTTTTATGTGAGACCCTACTGTATATAAGTCCGAATACACATTCACCTAACCAGACAAGTCCGAAACTCGGCTCTTTGGTCCGAATGCGATTTAATTTTTCTCAGCCTTTCAGACAAATCCGAAAGGCTGAAATAATATCCGAAGTTTATAAGTCCGAATACACATTCACCTAACAAGACAAGTCCGAAACTCGGCTCTTTGGTCCGAATGCGATTTAATTTTTCTCAGCCTTTCGGACAAATCCGAAAGGCTGAAGCATGAGTCCGAAGTTAAATGTAGTCCGAAAGTGTAGTCCGAAAAGGACGGAGGTATTTTCTCAGCCTTTCTGACAATTCCGAAAGGCTGAACCATGAGTCCGAATTGAAATGCTAGTCCGAAAGTCTGAGAATTCCGAAAGATTGAAGTCCGAAAGAGCGGGGGTTTACTGTACTGACACTGTCATTCCCCTATTTAACTCCTTCTCTACCGGCGACGTTTTTTGCTTTTATTCTAGCTATATTTAGAGGATTTTGTGCAGTTTAACAAGGATCTATGGTATTAAAAAGGGTTTAATGAGATAGTGTGAAGATTGTTAGTTGCTGGAGGCCCTTTTTAAACTGAAAATAATTGTCTAATAGTAGCCAGAATAAGTGAAAATGACGGCATTGGTAAAGAAGGGGTTAATTACTTCAGATTATGCACCAGTGGCCATTGGGGTAGGTGTAGGTAATATGGAATTATAGGTAATTGGTTCATAAATGTAAAGACATTTTGCAAAGATCAATGTGAGTTGTTCAAAGTATGACTAGTTAATAATTGAGACTAATTATGTGAAGATGAAAACGGATTACTGTATGCATGCAGAGAATTATCTAAGTATAATTATGTGTACTTTGCGTCATCAGAGGTTTCTAGTACCGGACTTAAGAGGTATTGTATTGGCAAGGATGCTTCTGGCAACACTGTCTTTTGCTGTTTATGTCTTGTCTGCGTGTGTAGAGTGGCAAAGGAAAGGAATTGAGGTAACGTAACGTGAATTGGGTGCTTATTATTGTATTAAATTGTTCAGTGGGCCAAGCATGCTGTATTCGTATATCTGTTATGTAAGGTATATTAGTTGTATTTTAAGCATTGAATGGGACTCTTAGAATAATAATAATAACCAATGGGTTAACAGCTTACTGGGCAAAAACCCATATAAGGCTGGTTTGTGGAGGCATTATTTATTGGCTATTTATTAATGACCTTATGTTTTCCATCTTTTCAGGCCTGACCATGAGTGATAGCATTGTAAACAACGTGACTTGCCCCATCTGCCGTGAAGATTTAGGAAATGATTCTAATGTGGCTAAAGTTCATCCGAAGGGAGCTAATAGCATCAACAATGCGAGTGTGCAAAGAGGGGATGACATAGTCGTTTCAGCTGGTATGAAAGTACACTCAAAATGTCGAAGTTGGTACACCCATCCAAGCAACATTGAAAGCCAAAAAGGAAAGAAAGGTGAGCCACCAAAGAGAAGTGCCAGAGTATCATCTGGTCCTTTCAACAACAGGGTCTCGGGTAACACCGGGAAGTAGTCTTTAGTTATGTAAAGATTGATACGTTTGTTAACCCCTCCAACTCGGCTGTCCTCTTACGCTCCATACCCCTAGAATCGGCCCATACCAGACCTAATGGCCTTATAACCTTAATAGCTTTGCAATGGTAATTGGTAGAGAGATGATTCGCTTATGGGAAAATGGAGTATTTACTGCTGTCTTGATCCTGGCGTTGACCGGACATCGCTATGTCGTCTGGTTGTTGTGTTGTGAGGTTGTGAACATTTTGCGTGCGGGAGTATAAGAGGACAGCCGAGTTCGGAGGGTTAAGACCATTCCTGAATGTTGTGACAGTCGTTCATCTGGGGCCTTCACTGTGAAAGGCATGATTGAATATTATTGCAGTGATCTACATGCTGCGGACTGTATTTCATAGTCTTTAACCCGTAAACGGCGGCAAAGCTCATAAGAGGTTTTACTGGGCGAGGGCGGCAAAGCTCTTAAGAGGGAGGCCTAAAAAAACAATTTAAACGGCCCCAGTAGCACTAAACAATTTTTTTTTGTTTTTTTTCCCTATACCTCATATCACTCCTCCACATCCCCTCCTTCCTCCTTTTCCCCTCCCCCTTCAATTATCACCTATTTTCCCTGTTATTCCCTAATTCGTTGGTATATTTTGGTGCTAACATTAGCAAAATGTGTGGAGGATGTGCTTACGTGCCTAGTGGGTGTGTTACACAACCGAGTGTGTGTATGAGTAGGCTCAGTGTGGCTTGAGGCCTCGTGGAGGGAGGGGTTGCCTCAATTTTCTCCATAATTCATGAATGAGCTGGTCCATCTATATTCGCGATTTTGACCAGAAAAATTATATTTTCACTTGTTTTATTGTTGTTACAGGTTACTATCTTCATAGTGAAGGTAAAATAGGCTCATATGAATAAGTAATAATGATATTTATCGTAAATTGACGATTATAGGCCTGAATGGAGCCTATATGCTCACCCATGGGGACCGGGTTCAATACCCCCCCCCTCGCCGTTTATAGGTTAATGTATCTATCTATCTATCTATTGCCTGACGCCGTGATCCCCGAAGGGGTGGCCACAAACGAACCGCCCCCATGCACCTCTGTCCCCAGTCAGTCGACGCCCCTCCCCCCAACCAGCACCGCCTTCATTCATGTAGTTCCTCACTCCATCCTTCCACCTCATATTCGGTCTACCTCTCCCCCTCTGTCCCTCCACCTCGCTCTCGTACACCCTCTTAGTCATTCTCTCGCTTTCCATACGTTCCATATGGCCGAACCATCTCAAGTTGTTCCTTTTCACACTTTCCAGCACATCTACCTCCACACCACACCTCCTTCTTACTTCCTCATTAGTCTGTCTATCCCTCCATGTAATTCCGCACGCACTCCTTAAGTAATTCATTTCCACTGCTCTCACTCTTGGTCTGAGTCTCTCAACCAACGTCCATGCTTCGCTTCCGTAAGTCAGTGTCGGGATTACCACACTGTCATGCAAGGACTTCTTCACTTCCATACTGACCACCCTATTTCTTGTTACTGCTTTTAGCATTCCTACAACCCTCTTTCCCTGTTGTACCCTCTCCCGCACCTCTTCATCCATAGTCCCATCTTTACTCAACACACTGCCCAGATACTTAAAAGAGTTGACGATCTCCATAGCCTGACCGTTCAGCTTCATCTCACACTCTGTGACTTCACCCCTTTCGAAGACCATAACCTTGCTCTTCCCCGTATTTACCTTCAAATTCCGTTTTTCGCACACTGTTCCAAACTCATTTACCAGACCCTGCAACTCCCATTCATTATCACTCATCAGAACTGTATCATCCGCAAACAGCAGTATAGGTAGCTTCCACTCAATTCCCTCCCTTTTCAGCGATACACCAACATCCACTGCTCTTGATAGTATTTCTTTCATAACTCCATCCATATATACAGTAAACAACCACGGGGACATCACACATGTCTGCGCTTGCAAATTAATTTTGAAGAATGAGCGCTCTTTTAACCCGTCCAGCCCCGGCTAGTTTTGTAATGTTTGTTCACCAGAACCCGGCCGGTTTTCAAAAACTGGTTTTATTCCAGAAACAATAGCGAATGGGTTAGGAATGAAGGAAAAACCACGAAAAACCGCTCAAAAAGCTTAAAGAATGGTCCTACAGAGCCCCCGAAAACGTATTTTACAAGAGTAAAAAATTGAAGGCAATTACCCCAAAAAACCAGGTTATTGCGCGCTCACGCGTACGCACGTGGAGTTTGAGACTTTTCAACCATCGGCACGGTTGCGTGGGATACGTACACAGTTCCCATACAAATCTGAGCCCTCTTGAGTGGCTACACCTGAGGTTACGGTCGGCGCAATTAGGGTGACGCGCCAGGCGCGTCTCTGGGGCTGTGCGATACATACATCGCCGACGCGTCAGGCGCGTCGCTGGGGCTGTACGGGTTAAATAATTAAAATTATTATTATTATTTATTATTATGTATGTATTCAACCTCTATAACTCTAAACGAGTTAGAGCAAATGGGCTATAAATTTGTTTCCAGTAGTTTAACCAAACCACTAAATGGGTTATCAACTTCCACACTTATTCCCTGGCTGACTCTTCCCAAACGTTAGAAATATTAGCTCGATTACTCTGTTCGTTTTTTAGTTATAGAGCTTAGTGGTCAGGATTTTTGGTCTACTTCTAGTGAATGGACAATAGTGGTATTTGTTTCTTGTCTAGTACAGGACAAGTTATTAAATCTAAACTGGGGTCGTTTGTATTCATAGTCAGAATTGGCAAAATATTTAAAGTCTGCATTAAGTACAGTATATGGCAGTTAGCTTAGAAATATATTACTGTACTTGCCATTTTTTAAGACAAATTTAGAACTAAAGCAATAATACCTATTTAAATTCAGCCACACAGCACCGTAGTATCCTAAACTCCAATTTATTAATGCGTGCTTGTGGTGGTAGGACTTCGCTGCATGTCTGCCTGCTGAGACCGGAACTTCTCCGGGAGGTTAGGGGCCGGAGAATTGCCGGAGTGGTCTTAGTGATCCCTGGTCTCTGGGTCTTCTGGCTGATCTAGATGTATTTACCTATTTGCCTATTTGTAGTTTACAGGAATTGAGCAGCGCTCGTGTTGTCCTGTCTTAGTTACTTTATAATCAATCCATTTTACTTAGACAAGTATCGTAATGGATATTCCCAGTTCCCAGTATTTTGGACTAACATATCATAACTTATGTTGCCCTATTTCCATATTTACTTTTATCCAACCTAGATTTGAACATGTTAATGTTCCTCGCTCTCACCACCTCCTCCTCCAAGTTGTTCCAAGTCTCTATACTCCTATATGGGAAGCTGAATTTCTTTGTGTCCTTACGACATCTGCCCTTCCTCAGCTTAAACTCGTGCCCTCTTGTCCTTCCATTATCCCTCACGAATAGATCTTCCCTATCTACTCGTTCCAAACTTTTTACTCCCTTGAACATCGTTATTAAGTCGCCTCGTTCCCTTCTCTCTTTCAAGGTAGGCAGTTGTAGTGTCTTAAGTCTTTCCTCATATGTCAACTCCTTCAATCTTGGGATCATCTTCGTTGCTATCCTTTGGACTTTCTCTAATTTGTTTATATGTTTTTTCAAATGTGGTGACCATATCACTGCTGCATATTCTAATCTTGGTCTTATCATAGTCATTATCAATTTTCTTAACATTTCTTCATCCAAATAGTTAAATGCCACTCTCATATTGGTTATTATTCCATATGCTCCTCCAATGATCATGTTAATATGCTTCTCCGGGGATAGATCATCTTGTATTATCACTCCAAGGTCCTTCTCATGCCGTGTTTTGCCGATTATTTCAGTTCCTAATTTGTACACCCAGCTTGGCCTTATCTCACTTGTTCCCACTTCCAAAACATGACACTTTTCTGCATTGAAACTCATTTTCCAGGTTTGGCTCCATCTGTGCAACTCATCTAGGTCCTTTTGAAGATCCTGACAACTTTCTATACAGGTGACATTCTTCATGATCTTAGCGTCATCCGCAAACATATTCATATGACTATTCAAGTTTTCTGGCATGTCATTTACATAAAGTAGGAACATTATCGGACCCAACACTGATCCCTGTGGTACTCCGCTCGTCACACTCCTCCACTGTGAATATTCGTCTCGTATCGTGGTCCTCATTTCTCTTCCTATTAAAAAGTTTTCCATCCATTTTAACATCCTACCATGTACACCTCCAACAACCTGCAATTTCCACAATAACCTTTTGTGAGGCACCCTGTCAAAGGCCTTTTTCAGGTCCAGGTAAACACAGTCAACCCATCCCTCTCTCTCCTGTGTAACATCTACAACTCTGCTATAAAAGCTTAATAAATTAGATACACAAGATCTCCCTTCCCTGAATCCAAATTGTTTCTCGCTAAGCACCCCCTGTCCCTCAATGAAGTGTGTCCACTTTTTCCTTATAATTTTCTCACAAATTTTACAAACAATGCTGGTGAGGGACACCGGTCTGTAGTTAAGCGGATTTTCTCTGTCTCCTCCTTTGTAAATTGGTACTATGTTAGCTCTCTTCCATTCCACTGGCAGGTCTCCCTCATTCAGTGAAGATTTGATGATTTCATAGATTGGTTCCACTAACTCTTCCGCACATTCTTTGAGGATCCATCCAGCCACTCCATCTGGTCCCATTGATTTCCTCACGTCCAAATCCTGCATCAATTTCAGCACTTCACTTTTTGTCACTTTCATTTCAGGCATCTGTGATGTTCTCATTTCTCTATTAGGTTCTATAAACTCCTCCTCTTTTACAAACACTGACTGAAGCTTTTCATTCATAACTTCACACAATTCTTTATCTTTCTCATAGCTGTTTGTTCCAACTCTTAGTCTGACAATACCTTCTTTTGTTTTTATTTTTCCATTTACAAATCTATAAAATAGTTTTGGCTCATTTTTGCACTTCTCTACAATATTCCTTTCATATTTATATTGTTCCTCGCGTCGTATCTTTACGTATTCATTTCTTTTCTCCTTGTACTTATTCCAGTTATTTTCACTATGTCTCTTCCGTGCTATATTTCAGGCTCGGTTTCTTCTATCCTGTGCCTTACTACATCTTATATTAAACCATTCTTTTTCCTTCTTTACCCCTGATTGGAACCTTGGGACATATTTATGTATCCCTTCTTCATATACTTTCAGGAAAAGTCTATATTTGTCTTGAACCATTTCCAGGCTTTCTAGTTCCTTCCAATTTATACTTTGGAAATAATGTTTCAATGATTTAAAATCAGTTTTAGCATAATTGTATCTATTTATTTTATGTCCTTCCTTTCTCTCCTCATTTTTCCCCAAATCCATCTCCATTTCTAATATCTTGTGATCACTTTTTCCCAAGGGACAACGATAATTTATCTTTCTAACATCATGTGGATCACTGGTGAAGACTAGGTCTAGCCTGGATGGTTCATCCATCCCTCTGATTCGTGTGTTTTCTCTAACATGTTGTGTTAACATGTTTTCTGTTACTAGATTCAATAATTTACTGCCCCAAGATTCATTATTATTTCCCGCATCTAACCCTTCCCAATTGACTTCCTTACAATTGAAATCACCTGTTAATAATAATTTATTTCTCCTATTAAAAAGTATTTTTAGTGCATCTAGAGATTCCGTGATTAGTTGATCATATTTATCCCGCTTCCATGCTCTAGTTTGTGGTGGTATATAAGCCACTGCTATATCAGTTGCTTTGTTGTCCTTGTCTTTTATTGTCACTGCTATAATTTCTGATCTATTATTGCCTAGGTTAATCTCACTTGCTTCTATATTTCTGTCAGTCATTATTAACACTCCACCGCCCACTTTTCCTTCTCTATCTTTTCTCCACACATTGTACCCTTCCCATCCCAACACTCCCAATTCAGTACCACCTCTCAACTTTGTTTCTGCTAAGCACATAATATGTGGTTTATATTTCTCAATATAGTCATTCAATTCTAATTTCTTAGACAGCAAGCCATCCACATTACTATACATCAGCTTCATCTCCCCCCTTCTTACACCTTTCTTTTTTTCTCTTTCCCTAATATTCCCAGACTCTACTCCCCCCCCGCTTCCACTCCACCTTCTCTCCCTTGCTCCCCCGTGCTCTCCACCTGCCCTGTTCCTCTCACTTGTTCCTGGTTTACACCAGTCTCTCCCTCCTGTCCTTCGGTACTGGTACTCGCTTCCCCTGTCCGACCGTTCATCCCTAAGTTCTCTGTTTGCCCCTCCGTCTTCCTCTGTGGGCTTTTGATGAACCATTTCCTCTTCTTCGTTCCTACCAGTCTCCAATAAAAAAAATCCACTTCTTGTTCTGTTCTTTTGGCATTCAATTCCTTCACCTCATCCCTCAAACTTTTCATTTTGTTTCTTTCATCTAAGTCCAAGTCTTTTTCGATGTAAATATGCTTCAGACAATCCTTATCTTTCAACCTCCATTTATTATTCATGATTTCCTCTACTATTCCTACTGTGCGAAACTGCACTTTCATTGGCCTAGACAAGCTAGACTCTTGTTTATATTTTCCAATTCTATGCATGTCTTCAATTTCATTCTCCCACTCTCTCACACCCTCGTCCACTACCTGTAGAATCTCCCTCACTCGGTCTCTCTCTATCCCACTTCTCTCCTCTCTCTTTACATTGTGTTTCTCCTTATCTCCTCTTATCACAATACATTTCCTTCTTCCAGCAGTCTCCCTCACTAGATTTTCCTTCTGTCTAATTACCTTAACTACATCCTTTTCAAAGTTACCTCCCTGCCTATGTATCTGTTGCTCCTTTACTATCTCCGAAAATTTCAAATTCCTTACCTCCTCGTTCTTTTGAAATTCATCCTTCTTTAACCCTCCAGCCCCGGTTATGTATTATATATATATTCCTCGAAACCCGGGTGTTTTGGCCGAAAAACGTCTAGGCTAGGCTACCATATATTCGTTAATCAGACTGCTTCCCGCATTCCCGCGCATCCCCAAGCGTAGCTGTGTTATTTACCTGTAAAATGGCATTAAGTAGAGCTCTCTAAGTCAACTGGGTGAGCTGTGATGATGATTTCATTGGAGATAACTTTATGGCCAAACCAGCCACTTTACACCACTTTTCGATACTGAACAACAACATACAGGCACACAAGAACAAGCGACGCTCTCCTTCTTGTGGCCGGAGATGCGGAGCGTCGGTCCAGCCGGCTGTTGTTTACATGCGTCGGACCGACGCCTCGCACAGCAAGCTCACAGGCTGTGACGTCTGCCTGCTGAGACCGGAACTTCTCCGGGAGGTTAGGGGCCGGAGAATTGCCGGAGTGGTCTTAGTGATCCCTGGTCTCTGGGTCTTCTGGCTGATCTAGATGTGTGTGAATTTGTGTTTTTTATTTTTTGTGTGTTCATCGTTTCGGTTTTTATGTTGTGTTGTGTTGTCCCTATTCGGGCTCTGTCTCGAGTCGCCCACCCTCAGTAAAAAAAGAATAATAACAATAAAAAAAAAAAAACCCACATACATGCAAGTTAAGCTCTGGTCATCCACACTGATGGCTGTGGCAACAAAGAGAAGAGGGTCATCCCCAACTGCAGCACAACAGGTTTGTGGGAGTCCCACCCTCTGGCTCCAGCACCACATTACCACCTCCAGGGACCATTATAATGTAAAACTTGTAAAACAAACAAACCAAAACAGGGACGACACAATATAAAGACAAAAGAACTTATCAAAATCACTATGTGGAAATAACTATCTACCGGTCTCTATATATCTATGTACTGTACTCCTGCCCATTCCCTATTTTCCTTTTTTTTGGGGGGGGGGTGGGGGAGAGACTCGAGACATAACGCTTTAGTAAAAATAAAAACACAAAACATACGAGATTGCTGGGAGCAGAGCGTATATTCTTACAGACGCCCTGTGCTATATTTTCAACTATCTTGGTGTGATACTATAGCCTAGTCTATTCGCTGTAAGTAGGCGAGAAATCATGACCTCTATCCTCTGTAACTCAAATGGGGCTATAGCAAATTGGCTGTAAATTTCCTCATCTATTCCTTGACTGACTCTTCCCAAATGGTATAAATATTAGCTTGATTACTCTAGTCGATTTTGAGTTACAGAGGTTAGAGGTCATGATTTCTCGCCTACTTGCAGCGAATAGACTATAGGAAGTGTAACTGGTCACTAACCAGATACACTTCCCAGCAGAGATGTATTCTCTGACCCAACAGCTTGGCCACAGAATATGGATTATGGGCATCCCTATCTACCAAAATTGTAGTGCCCTCGCAAAAATCCCGCCACCCAAATACTCTGCTACCCGAGCTGACGTTTGGGTTAGTGTAAAATACCTGTAGTCATGATGGTGAAGTCTAAGAAACCCATCATGTGATGATATCCACGTGATGATATTTGGTATTGATAAATATGCTCAATGTAATAATGTGGATGTATAGATATAAGAGGACCATTAGATTAAGACTGTACAAAAGAAAAGAAAAAAAAATAAGAGGAATATATGTTAAGATATTTGCTTTCTTAATTACTGTACTGTACTATTATGATTGTATCTATACAGTACCAATATGCTATACAAATGTTAACAATTATTAACATTTGTATAGCATATTGGTACTGTATAGATACAATCATAATAGTACAGTACAGTAATTAAGAAAGCAAATATCTTAACACTATCAACCTGGTTCTTTCAAGGAGGACTAAGGTTACTAACCTATTAACATCCGAGGTGGCAGAGTGGGTTAGCGCGCGGACCTGGGGTGACTGGACCTACTGAGGTCACTAACCACGGTTCGAATCCCCGTGCCGGCTGGGAGATTTACGGGAGGTTAAATTCCCTTCGTTCACCCGACATTTCAAAAATATAGATTGAATTGAAGCAATTTTGATAAGTTATTTTACCTTTATCTTGTATCGTCCCAGTTTTGGTTTGTTTAGTTTGCAAGTTTTACATTTTAATTAAGATGATGTTCTTGTAATCATGCACTATTTTTATGCTTATTTGCAACTTAATGAAGTAGAGCCATTGTACAGTAATTGAATTTTGTTTCTTTATTGTTGAACAATAATAATTTTAACAACTTAAAATGAGGCGAAGTGAAGAGCTCTTGTATAGGTATTTTCTGTTTACAGCCTATGTGGAGCCGGTGCAGACCCTGAATACCAACACTGATGCGGCAACAAGAAATGAAGATGGATCAGTTGCCTGCCCTTCAAGTACTGATGCAACACCTAGTGGAAGAAAACAAGATGATAACAGAACTCGGAATACAAAAAATAAAGCATCATTGCAAGCGAAAAACTGCCCAATATGTAACAAACCAGTGAAAAAGATGTCAAAGCACCTCAAAAGGCACAATGTTTATAAATACATGCATATATACATACATAGATTTAAAGAACAAATGCTCCACTCGAAGTGTGGTTCTGGTCTCATGTTCTAATGGCGGTGCTTCAGGCAGCCCTGTTCAGAGCTGCCTCACCAGTTAGTTTTTTATAATTCAAGATCAGACCAGTCTGATCAACATCTTTCTTGGTCTCCCTCATGGTGCAGCTCCCTCCACATTCACAGACTTGTATCTTTTCATCCAACTTAGGTCATCTATCCTCTCCACATGCCCAAAACATCCAAGCCCGCTTTACACATCTCATCACTGATTTTCTTGATACCTAACCGTATTTTCAGCTCTTCACTAGATATCCTATCTTGAAGTTTGGCCCCACATATTCATCTCACCATTCTCATATCATTACATTCCATTTTGTTGATATCATCCACGTTGTCAGGCCACCTTTCTGAAGCATATGTCATTGCGCTTTTAATACATGAAGTGAACACCTTTCCCTTCAAGGGAAGAAGGAATCTTCTCATGGTTAGTATTGGCAGCAGTTGTTTGAACTCTCCCCAGCCCCATCTTATTCTTAATAGAACTGAAATTCAAACAATTGGCTATAAAACATGAAAGAGACATAGGATTGTCACCAGCCATCCAAGTAAGTTGTGCAGCTGTCCTATTGATTAATGTAAACACACCAGATTGGATGCACATCTCAAGAGTAAATACAAACTTAAACAGGATGATCCATTATGTAGAAAATACCAGTACATAAAAGAAATCAACATGTCACTGGCCATGGCATGATCGATAGCGCTTCTGACTGCTGATCGAAGGGTCTGTAGTTCGATCCCATGCCATGCCATTTGCAAGAGTTTGGGCAGTTCAGTCTTGCGATTTGTGGCAAATGTCCAGTAAACTCCCGGTAACAAGGGCACGTCCTAGCCCTGTCAATCAAGGGAATGCACGTTAAAAACTGCATCAACAGTATAAACAAAAAATGTATCCAATAAGGAAAATAATTCACAGTTTGGTGGATTCAGTAATATCAGTAGTGCATGTGGTCAAGAAACATTGACTGGTAAATCTGTATGCAAATGTAATGGTGAGAAAGTGCAGCATAGGTTGATGTATTTCCTTTTGTTTTATGTTTACAATTGTTTACCGCATTCAACTGAATATTCCGTGGATTGACCTCCCTACTGCCAACGGCAACGGCAGAACCGGGAGCCAAAGAGTCGCATTTTTCCTTTGCCTCTCAACTTTCCCTTCATAATTGCTGACGGACACAGGGCCTTGGGTGGGGCTTTGGTTTCCCAGGCGTTTCCGCACCCTCCTCAGCTCCCCGCCTTGAAGTGGCTTAGGTCACCTGGGCTTTATTAGTGGTAAGCAGGGAGGGTTTTGTGTGGGCGCTCGGTTATGACCTTGGCCTTGCTCGGCCAGACAGCCTGGGTAACAGCAACAACAACAACAACTGTATGAACTTTTGTACCCAACTATACATTTCTTCCTCAGCAGCTGGTGTCTACGTGACTTAGGATAGCTTGGGTTGCCGTGTTAAATTTAAAATCCACCATAGAATCTATATCCTACATAATCCTGACCATGGAAAGAATGCCTCTCCCCTTGAAGGGAAAGGTGTATGCCTCATGTGTTAGAAGTGCAATGACGTATGCCTCAGAAACATGGGCCGTTAAAGTAGAGGATGTCAGCATATTGGAACGTAATGAGATGAGAATGGTGAGATTGATGTGTGGGGCCAGGCTACAGGATAGAATAACAAATGTTGAGCTGAGGAGACGTTTAGGTATAAAGAGTATTAGCGAGGTGATGCGTACAAGTAGACTGGGATGGTATGGACATGTGGAGAGAATGGATGAACAAAATTGGGTGAAAAAATGCAGGTCTGTGATTGTGGAGGGAGCTGCACCAAGGGGTGGACCGAGGAAGACCTGGGGTCATACTATTCATGCCGATCTCAAATCCAAGAACTTGACAAGTGAAGCAGCCCTTAACCTCTGAAGTGCGCATGGTGGGGTACGAGACACCACACTCCTGTGCTGACATATTTGAGCTGTTCCCATCACTAACATCGTTATTTTACCATAAATAGCATTAATACTTATCCATATGCGTCTATTATAGGTTGATAATAAAGGTATTAACCTGTTACAACAATAAAATAAGTGGAAACAGCGTTTGGATGGTCAAAATCGGCGATACAGGCCGGGAGTTACATAATGTATGGCTGAGGCAACCTCCCTCCCCACCACACTTTCCCAAGTCTGGAGAGAGACTGTCGATCGATACTCTCTCTCTCTCTCTTGCACTCGCTTGCTAACAGTGATGACAATGCCCTGCTTGCAACTCGCTAATGTTAGCACCAAAATATACCACAGAATAAGGGAATAACAGGGAAAATAGGTGATAACTGAAGGAGGGGAGGAAAGTGGGGAAGGAGGGGAGGTGGAGGGGTGATATTTGGCATGGCCCAGGGGCAATAAAAAATAAAAAAAATAAACTAATAAAAACAAAAAAACATTTGTTTTGGGTGTTTTAAATGGATTTTTTTTTCCCCAGACTCTTAATCTAACAAGTGCGCATGGGGGTAATTGGAAACGTCCCCCTGTGCTGACGTATTTGAGGTGTTTCCGTCACTAAAATATTCATTGTACCATTAATAGCATTAATACTTATCCATATGCGCCTATTATGGGTTGATTATAAAGGTATTAACCTGAAACAACAATAAAACGAGTGAAAACAGCGTTTGGATGGTCAAAATCGGAGATATAGCCCGCGAGTTGTATAATGTATGGGTGAGGCAAGCTGCTTTCCCGCCAATTTCCCCCAAGGCCACTGAGACACAGTCGATCGATACTCTCTCTCTCTTGCACTCGCTTGCCATCAGTGATGACAACACCCTGCTTGCAACTCGCTAATGTTAGCACGAAAATATACCTCAGAATAAGGGAATAACAGGGAAAATAGGTGATAACTGAAGGAGGGGAGGTAGAGGACTGAGATTTTGCATGGCCCAGGGGCCCCCCCAAAAAAAAAAAAAAATCTATGTCAAAAGTTGATTTTTTTTTTCACTCACTCTTAACCCGGGAGCTGCGGGAAGACTCTTAAGAGTTCCCCCGGCGGACTGCGGGAAGACTCTCCTGAGTAAGTAAAACTAAAAATCAACTTTTTACATCAACATTTTTTTTTTTTTTTTTTTATTTTATTATTATTTTTTTTTTTTTTTTTGGCCCCTGGGCCATGCAATATCTCAGTCCTCTACCTCCCCTCCTTCCCCACTTTCCTCCTATTCCTCAGTTATCACCTATTTTCCCTATTATTCCCTTATTCTGAGGTATATTTTCGTGCTAACATTAGCGAGTTGCAAGCAGGGTGTTGTCATCACTGATAGCAAGCGAGTGCAAGAGAGAGAGAGAGAGTATCGATCGACTGTGTCGCAGTGGCCTTGGGGAAAATGGGCGGGAAGGTAGCTTGCCTCACCCATACATTATACAACTCGCGGGCTATATCTCCGATTTTGACCATCCAAACGCTGTTTTCACTCGTTTTATTGTTGTTTCAGGTTAATACCTTTATAATCAACCCATAATAGGCGCATATGGATAATTATTAATGCTATTAATGGTACAATGAATATTTTAGTGACGAAAAACCTCAAATACGTCGGCACAGGGGGAGGTTTTCATTTACCCCCGTGCGCACTTCAGAGGTTAAGAGTCCCCCCGCAGTCCGCCGGGGGAACTCTTAACCCGGTAAGCGCTAAATAGACCTAGGGGCTAGGGTAGTTATTTGTGTATTTCTAGCCTTGGATTCTGACAGAATTCGTTATATTTACAATATAGACCATTATTTGTTTTCGGTATGCTTTTATTTTACATATATGATGTATATATGAACCTTCAAGAGTGCTAAAATAAGTGGGAAAAGCATTTGGGTGGTGAAAAACGAAGATATTGGCCACCCGGTCGTAATGTCAGGCGAGAGAGAGCTACAGGCAACCCTCCTCTCTCGCTGTCTGTGAGGTAACTGAGACGAGCGGGGCGGTGTGGGCTGGTGTCTGGGTGTTACATATCGATCTTTTCTGCAACCCACTTGTGCTACATTATCGCGGGAGAGAAAAATAACCGATAAATGATGATAATAAGGGAAAATAGGTGATAATTGAGGAGGGGAGGGAGGGGGGAATAAGGTGGGGAAGGAGGGGAGGGGGGTGGGTGAGATTTACATGGATGAGTACTGGAGGGGAATTATCTCACCTAGAGACAAATTTTTTTTTTTTTGATAGGCCCTTTTTTTTTTTTGGAAAGCTTTTTTTATGGTCTTGCTTCCGTGAGGCCTATCACGTTCCCTATAGGAAGCCTTCCGTGAGGCCTATCGCGCTTGCCGGGTTAAGAGTCTCCCCGCAGTTCCCGGGTTAAGAGTTCCCGCAGTTCCCGGGTTAACAGGGTTGCCTGGAACGCCGCCATTAGGACAAGAGACTGAAACTGCACTTATGTGCGGAACACTCCGTCTTAAAAGGTTATGTATGTATGTATGTAACGACGAATGTATTTCAATTCCGATATTATTTATATTTTAGTATTTTAACATGATTATAGTTATTGTGTAGTTAACGTAATAAATCTTGAAAACCAGTAAAGTTGTCTCGAAGTAGTAGATATCATCATCAAATCTGACACCCCGGTTCCAGAGGAAGCACCCCAAAAGGGATGGTCATGGCAGAAACTGCCTCCACGCTCCCAGACATGCCCCGACTGACCCACTCCACAGTGCCATTTTCACTAAGTGGATTATGACCATGAACACTGAAGGAGCAGACCCAGAGCAGTCCCTCACCCGAATGACAGTTCCACCACTGTTTTGCTATTTTATTTCCCCCAGTAGGGCCCTGGCTGGAAGCATACCAAGCACAGGAATTTTCTGAAGATAGGAACCAGTGGTCCACTGCTCCAGAAGCTGATTGCACCACCAAAGTGGCGGGCAATGGGGTCGCTGCATCCCAATGCCAGAGAGAGAAAGGTCGGCTTGTGCCAGTGGGCTGTGAGAGTAAGACACTAGGGAACCATGGGGCACACCATTATGGCCCCACTGCCTTCACCACTCAAGAAAAAAAGTTAGAAATAAGAATGATGATAAAGGTACAGTCAGAACCGGCTATGGGAAGTAGAAGTAGAGGACACCAACCTTCACTCTGATAGATCCAGCCCACCACAGACATAAGTTACATAACCTGAGAGAACGAGACAAGCGACGCTGGAGGCATGAGCTCCCAACTCCAAGGTAAGCATGTTTATTTGAGTATATTAAAGAAAATTTTTCTAAACAAAATTATTTACAGTCAAATTCATGGGTATAACTGTTGCTTGGATAATTGTAGCCTGTAGTTTTTGAAATCCTGTGATACGGGTTTTGAAACACGTATTTGTGTATCATTGTGTATGAGTTATTGATCATCATCTCCGACTCCTTGTTTCCCCTGGGAAAGCCCCGCTAAAGGATGGCCATGACAGAAACGCCTTAAGGTTACTTTGTCAAGAC
Organism: Lithodes maja; assembly: GCA_037953745.1. Taxonomy (NCBI): domain Eukaryota; kingdom Metazoa; phylum Arthropoda; class Malacostraca; order Decapoda; family Lithodidae; genus Lithodes; species Lithodes maja. The sequence goes on from JBAKBP010033359.1 coordinate 18,252, forward strand.
ATGCATCCTTTGTCTGTGCCACAATGCCCCTTCCTCTACATGGAAGTTTTGTCTTCCATATATTTGTCCACTTTCTTTTCCCATACTATAGGTGGCCTTCTGTCATCTGTTTGTATGTTTTGCAAATGTTACATTATATTTTGGTGTATCTATGTCAACCAGGAAATAGGTGTTGAAATTTAGAGCCCATTTGCTCCAGCCCTCCACTGAGGCATATAACCTATAAGGGTAACTTTTCTTGCCTCAGTATAGTGAATAAGCTAGTACAGTACAGTACTGTATTATTATACTCGTACTATAGAGTAATCCACTGTGAGTAAGGATGCTTAAGGGAGATAGGCTTATTAATTAGCTCATTTATGTATCTATTTAATACTTTATTAGTTTCCGCCATAGACGTCCATCAAACTTTTAAAAAATCCATTAGATCCCCCTTCTAGATTAATTTGTACATTTTTCGTTAGAAAAATGTCCCGACCAAAGGCCGGTTCTTCCAAAATTACAGGCTCACTATCGTTTGCCAGGTAAAAAATTGACACCTAAATAGCACAAAATGTCTAAATATTGACAAAGAAATAAGGCGAAAGGTCTTAAAACTGCCAAACTAATGGAGCAAACATAAAAAAAATATGAAAACTACTGAGGCTAAACATGAGGGAGAAAGGGGTCCAGAAAAACAGCCCATCCCCCTTTAACCCGGGAACTGCGGGGAGACTCTTAAGAGTTCCCCCGGCGGACTGCGGGGAGACTCTTAACCCGTGGAGCCCCGGCTAGTTTTGTAATGTTTGCGCACCAGAACCCGGCCGGTTTTCAAAAAATGGTTTTATTCCAGAAACAATAGCGAATGGGTTAGGAATGAAGGAAAAACCACGAAAAACCGCTCAAAAAGCTTAAAAAATGGTCCTACAGAGCCCCCGAAAACGGATTTTATAAGAGTAAAAAATTGAAGGCAATTATCCCAAAAAACCAGGTTATTGCGCGCTCGCGCGCACGCACGTGGACTTTGAGAGTTTTCAACCATCGGCACGGTTGCGTGGGATACGTACACAGTTCCCATACAAATCTGAGCCCTCTTGCGTGGCTACACCTGAGGTTACGGTCGGCGCAATTAGGGGAAATTAGGGTGACTCGCCAGGCGCGTCTCTTGGGCTGTGCGTTACATACATCGCCGACGCGCCAGGCGCGTCGCTGGGGCTGTACGGGTTAAGAGTGAGTGAAAAAAAAAATCAACTTTTGACATCGAAAAAAAAATATTTTTTTTATTTTTATTTTTTTATTTTTTTTTTGGCCCCTGGGCCATGCAAAATCTCAGTCCTCTACCTCCCCTCCTTCCCCACTTTCCTCCTCTCCTTCAGTTATCACCTATTTTCCCTGTTATTCCCTTATTCTGAGGTATATTTTCGTGCTAACATTAGAAATCCGGTTGGAGGGTGTGGTCATCACTGATAGCAAGCGAATGCAAAAGAGAGAGAGAGAGAGTATCGATCGACTGTGTCTCAGTGGCCTTGGGGGAAATTGGCGGGAAAGCAGCCTGTCTCACCCATACATTATACAACTCGCGGGCTATATCTCCAATTTTGACCATTCAAACGCTGTTTTCACTCGTTTTATTGTTGTTTCAGGTTAATACCTTTATAATCAACCCATAATAGGCGCATATGGATAAGTATTAATGCTATTAATGGTACAATGAATATTTTAGTGACGGAAACACCTCAAATACGTCAGCACAGGGGGACGTTTCCAATTACCCCCATGCGCACTTGTTTGGTTAATCATGTAATACTGTACTGTGCAGTCAGTACTTGTTTTAATCAAGGGTTACACATATACAAAATTTAAAGTGCACATTATGCAAATAAATTTGATTATAGGTAAAGAGAGTTTCAATGTATTAGAACCAAACTACGGTATATTTATTGAAATGCTAGATTATTCCATACAGGTCAGGTGAAGGTATTGAGGGATAAGCCTTTACAATGGCACCTCATAGCTACTTCCTACTTTTCCTATTTTCTGAAGAGTAGAGAGGGGAGAAAGGGTGTGAGAGAGAGAGGAAGCTGTGGGAGTGGCTTTGTTATGTGTATTATTATCCTGTATAAGTCTGTATTGTTAGGTGGCAAAGGAAGTACGAGAAAAAGTAGGCAAGTTTTTTTGTGAAATTCTCCTATAGCAATTGAACTACAGTGCATACATAAGTTTGTAAAACCCAATATAAATACAGTAAATAAACCAGAACCGTACAGCGTTGTATTATGATCTGATTGGGCGAAAGGACTACCATAATAATTTAGAATACTGTACAGTACTGTATTGCAATTCAGATATAAAAGAAAATAATTACCTCGGAATATACAGTACAGTACTGTATATATATATATATATATATATATATATATATATATATATATATATACAGTATGTGTATATACTGTATGTATGTATTTATGTACATGGTGGTGGTGATAGTAGTAATGATTGTTGTTGTTGTTGTTGTTGTTCCCTAAGCTGCCTGGCCGAACAGCCCCGAGTCCCTGAGGAAGGCCATGGCCACGATCGGGCTTTCCCACAGAGCTCTCATTGAGTGTAGGTTGTGTTGTTGGCATAAGTGGTTGTGTGAAATGCAGTCTTCTATGATGTGTTTAATGGTATGGGGTGCTGTGTTACATCCCGGGCAGGCGTTGACAACGGAGTCATCCAGTCTCTTCTGATAGCTCAGGAGAGCTGGATGGTGTCCGCATCTCAGCCTGGCCAGGTGGACTCTGTCCTCGCGAGGGAGGGAGGATTCGGAAGGATGGATTTCGGGAGGTCGTGCATGCAGCTGCGTGTTGTCTGTGAGTGAGTGGATGGATTGGCGAGAGATATGAGTATGGATGTGCTTCTGGAAGTTGGTTCGGGGTGGGCAGGGAGGGAGAGAGGACAATAATTGTGTGTGATACCGTGTGCTGGGTGTTGTTTTGATATTTCTTGGTGTCTGTGGATGTGTTGCCATGTAGTTTAGTGGGTGGTCTTGGTTCGTGGAGGCTGCTGCCAGGAATTGAGTGCCTCTCATGTCCAGATGGTCTTTGACTTTGAGGATTTTTGTTTCTTGATGGAGATGATCTGTGGGTGTAGTAGCTGTGCAGCCTGTAATGATCTTCAGGGCTTTGTTTTGAATAGTCTGTAAGGTCTTATGATGTGTTTCAGCTAGGTTAGAAGCCCAGGCTGGGCTTGCGTATTCCATTACTGATCTTATGTATTGTTTATATACTGTGGTGGTAGTTTCTTTGTTGTGTCCAAATTTTGTGTGAGCAAGTAACCTGAGGGCGTTAAGTCTGGGTGTCAGTTTCTTTTTAATGCTTGTGGTGTGCTGTTTGAATGTCATATGAGTATCATATGTTACTCCTAGGATTTTGGGTGTGTGTGTATGTGTTAGGGGTGTGTTGTTTATGGTGAGTTGAGGGATGTATTCGTGTTCACCTGTCCAGCTTGTGAGCAGGGTTGCGGTGGATTTGGCTGGGGCTAGATTAAGTCTGTTTGTAGTGCACCAGCCATGTAGTGTGTTGAGATAGGGTTGAAGGAGATCTGTTGCTCTTCTTGGGTCATGGTGTGTGCATGTGAGTGTTATGTCATCTGCATAGGAGGCTAAGTTTATTTGGGGAGTATTGGGTGTAGTTATATCGTGCATGTACAGATTGAAGAGTGCGGGCGATAGGACGGATCCTTGTGTGG
>JBAKBP010033360.1:0-21961 GCA_037953745.1 Lithodes maja
CTAGCCGGTGATGACCTCCTCTTCCACCTGCGTCTCCTTCAACAGGTGGGAAAGGACGTCGCCTTCCACTCCCGCCATGATGCCTCCCGTCTTGTTACCGTCCAAAACTAACTTCAGGCTACTGCTATGTCCTCTTTCGTCGATTGTTCTGGCACCCCCATCCCGGCTCAAAAAGATCAACGACTCAACTCCTGTACAGGGACTGTCCTGATCCCCGCTTCCATCCGTCTCGGGGGTCGTCCTTTCGCGGATTGCGCCGACCTCGTCAAGGACATCGTTGTCGCTCAAGACCACAAGGTGGTTAGTGTGGTGTGCTACACTATCCCTCCTCGCGACCTTCGCCGCCATCCCGCTAACATTGCCAAGATCTCTTTTGATGGACTTTCCCTTCCTGCCCATGTTATTGTCGGTGGTACTCGCCTCCCCGTGACTGCGTCTCTTCCCCGTCCACTCCAGTGTCGCAGCTGCTGGCGTTTCGGCCACCCGGCTAAGTTCTGCCGTACAGCCGCTGAGAGCCCACTCTGCCCGCGCTGTGCGCAGTCCGGACATGCCGTTGGCGAATGTCAGTCAACGTCCCAGTTCTGCCTTAATTGCCGCGGGTCTCATTCGGCCGACTCTAAGATTTGCCCCGTTCATCTGTTCGAGTCTGAGGTTGCTGTCCTCAAAGCGAGACACGGCCTTACGCTCACCGCAGCCCGCCAAGAGGCTCGTCGCTTGGGCTTCACCCCTCAGTCATTTTCCAAGACTCTGTCTCCTCCCTCCTCTTCTTTGCCTCCCTCTACCACGCCCCCCCCTTTTTCTGGTTCCTCGGTTCCTTCCACCGCCTCCGCTCCCTCCGTCCCCCCGGTCGCACCAGTTTCGTCATCTGCCTCCCTTCCTTCTACCGGTGCTTCTCCTGGATTTTCTCCTTCCTCCTCTTCAGTCTCCTCCGTTCGTCCTTCCGTCTCTTCCTTTTCTGTCCCTTTGTCTAACACTTTCTCTGTTCTCAGTCCTTCTCCTACTTCTGCCCCTTCCTCTTGCTCTCTTCCTTGTTCCTCCTCTTCTAGTCTCCCTCCACGCTCTCACCGTTCCAAGCCTCCCCCCCCGTTCTCCGTCATCTTCCTCTTCTAGTCGCCCCAAATCTCCTACTCGCTCTAAACTTCCCTTCTCCTCTACCAAACGGGCTCCTGTGCTCCGTTCTTCCTCGCCCGCTTCCTCTTTTAAACGTAAGGGTGGTCTCCGTGATGTGCGGTGCTCAAGTCCCTGCGAGAAGAAGAAGTCGCCTCCTTCTCCTTCTGTTTCCCTTTCTCCTCTCTCCGTCCAGTCTCCTCCTCCTCCCGTCCCTGCATCCCTAGATTTCTCCTACGAAACCCTACCTCAGATTGACGAATTTATCCGTTCTTCCCACCCACCACCTTCTACTGTTCACGCCGAAGTTCATCCTACCCCCTCTTCTCTCCCCCCTACCCCTCTCCCGCCTTCCCCTGCCCCGTCCTCTTCCTCCACTCCCCCTTCTGGCCTTCCTCCGGGCCCTCCTCCTCTTCCTCCTCCTGACCCTCCCCCTCTTCCTTCTCCTGCCCTTATCCCCTCCTTCTCTTCCCACCCGCCGTCCGTCCTTCCTCCCTCTTCCGGCCCTCCTCCTTCCTCTCCTCTTTCTCTGTTAGACCTCCCTATGCCCCCCGGTTTCCAGTTTTCCCCTTCAACGTCTTCTCCAATTCCTGCTATTATTTCCCATCGTTAGCCTCTCTTGGCTATATTTTCCACCCACGGTGTTACCTGTATTTTGTAAATATGTTGTATATAGTGTACGTCTTTTCTTCCCTCTTGTACGCGTCTTCTTTTTAATCTTTTTTGTCTTTATAATGTCCATTTTACAATGGAACATTCGTAGTTTTGCAGCACATCGTGTTGATCTTCGTTACCTTATCTCTAGGTTTAGCCCACTTATTAGTTTACAAGAATCGCGTTTATCTAATGCCCCCTCCCCAATTCCTTTTTACTCCTATATAAGTTCTCCCCATTCCCAGTATGCTACTTGCCTCCTCGTACATCTTGATGTCCCAGTGTCTCGGTTAACTATCCGTACCTCTCTTAAATGCACGCTTGCCAGAGTGTTCCTTTCCCGCTGGCTTACAGTAGTTTCCATATACCTTTCCCCCTCGATCCCGCTCGATGTTCCAGAATTAAACAGGATCCTTTCTCTATTACCTCCACCTTTCCTCCTTTTAGGGGATTTTAATTGCAGGCATTCCCTGTGGGGTGACTCTACCGTTAATACACGGGGTCGTTCCCTTGAGGCTCTGATTCGTACACACATTTATTTCTTTTAAACACTGGTTCCTCTACGCATTTTGATAGCGGCACCCGTACCTTCTCATGTATTGACTTGTCTCTGTGTTCCCCTACACTATCCTTGGATTTTACTTGGAAGGTCTTTAATGATTACTGTGCGACTGACCACTTCCCGATTGTCCTCTCCCCTACGTCTTACTCCCCAGTGCCACGCCCTCCCCGTTGGTGTTTCGATCGTGCCGACTGGACATCTTTCGCTGATCTCGCCGTTCCGTCTAATCCGACCCCTGCTTTCCCGGACCCTGATGCCATGCTTACCAGTTTCCTGATGTTTGTGCTCCATGCTGCCTATACTGTACTTGTATTCCACGCACCACTCGGAGTATGTCTTCTAAGTGTGTACCGTGGTGGACTGCTCAGTGCACTTCGGCTTTACGCAATAAAAGAGCCAAGTGGAAGAGTTTCCGTCGGAAAAAAGGCTCTCCATATGAGCGGGATGCGTATACTCTTTTCAAACAGGCTAATGCCGTCTTCCGTCGTACAATCCGCTCTGCTAAAAAATCTAGCTGGATGTCGTATGCCTCTACTATCAACGCAGATACACCTGTTCCGCAAGTCTGGGCTCGCGTCAGGAAGATTGCAGGGAAACATGCGCCTACGCCGGCCCCTGTCCTCCATACCAACACTGGCATTGTGGGCGATCCGTTTCTGGTGGCCAATATGTTGGGACAACATTTCAGTGATGTTAGCACTGGCTCCCATCTCCCGCCCTCCTTCCAGATGCATAAACGCCGTTCTGAACTTAGGCGACTTGACTTCGCCTTATCATCTGATCAGTTTTTCAATGCCCCCTTCTCCCGGGCTGAGCTTGAGTCTAGCCTGGGAGCCTGTAAGGATACATGTGAAGGCCCTGACGGTGTCCATTACTTGATGCTGAAGCACTTATCTCCACCTGCGCTTGGCTTTCTCTTGTCCATCTACAACCGTCTGTGGTCCACAGGCTTTTTTCCGGCTGGGTGGAGACATGCCATCCTTCTCCCATTCCTTACGCCGGGTAAGTCGGGCCATGCACCAGCAGATTACCGTCCCATTGCCCTGGTCAGTTGTGTCGGCAAATTATTAGAACGCATGGTTCACTCCCGCTTAATGTGGCTCCTGGAATCAAGAAGCATCCTGTCACCTTTTCAATATGGCTTTCGCAAGGGCCGTAGTACTTTGGACCCATTATTGAGATTGGCGACTTCTATCCGCGATGCCTTTTCGGACACTAAGTCGGTTTTAGCTGTATTCTTCGATCTTGAAAAAGCGTATGATACTGCCTGGAAATACAACATCCTTCGTACCCTTTTACGTTCTGGTGTGTCTGGCAACATGGCGGTATTCTTGCAGAACTTTCTCCGTGATCGTACTTTCCGAGTCAAGCTTCAGAATACATTCTCACGAACATACCCCCAACACGACGGTGTCCCACAGGGTTGTGTTCTTAGTACCATCCTTTTTATCCTAGCTATTAATGGTATTATTTCTTCCCTCCCTCTTGGTGTCCGTGCTTCTTTGTATGTGGACGACTTCGCTATTTACGCTGTGGGTTTGGATATCGCTGCCCTACAACATCTCATGCAGCGGGCCATTGATGCAGCTGCGCAGTGGGCTACGGCCCATGGTTTTCGGTTTTCGCCCTCGAAATCTTGTGCCGTCGTCTTCACAAAACGCCATACAGTCCCGCATCCTGTTCTTACGTTGTATAACCGCCCTCTGCCTTACAGGTCCTCAGCTCCATTCTTGGGTCTCATTTTCGATACTCGGTTGACATGGTACCCGCACATTACTTCGTTACTGACCTCCACCACCCGACGGCTTCAACTCTTACAAACCCTTAGCCACTTGTCTTGGGGTGCGGACCGGACGACTCTTCTGCGCCTCCATACAACGCTTATTCTCTCCAAGATCGATTATGGCTGCCAGGTATATGCCTCCGCTGCGTGTACAAACCTTAAGCGCCTAGACTCCCTTCACCATCACGGTCTGCGTTTGTCGCTAGGGGCTTTTCGCTCTACTCCGGTTATTAGCCTTTATGCCGAGTCGGGTGTCCCACCGCTATCATCCAGGCGGGATAAACTGACCCTTCGATGTCATCTTCGCCTTCTGCAACACAGTTCGGCTGGTTTTCCTCCCACGGCTTGCGGCTTAGCCCCATCAGTGTCTGCTACTTCGTTCCCCGGTCGGGTCTCTGCTTTACTGGCCTCCTTCTCTTTTCCCATTCCATCGGTGCTACCCCTCCGACAGTCGGAGTTCCCCCCATGGCTACTCCCTCGCCCTACCGTTTGTACAGCTGCCCTCCCCCCCTCTAAGGCCTCTTCAACCCCACAGTTGCTTTATGCTCAGTTTACGGAACATCTGCTACGCCACTCTTCAGCCGTTCCAGTGTACACTGATGGTTCCAAGACCTCCGCCGGTACAGGGTTTGCGGTTGTGTTCCCGGACCGGACCTTCCAACGTCACATCCAATCATGTGCTAGTGTCTTTACGGCCGAGTTATTTGCTATTTTATTTGCCCTACGTACTATTTTTTGTTCACACCTGCATACCTTTGTAATTTTTAGTGACTCCCTTAGTGCTCTTCAGAGTATTCAGTCTCTTCCCGCTGTTAACCCCTTAGTGCTGGAGATTCAAGAATGGTTGTTCCGCATCGCTACTAAATTGAAGTCCCTGTCTTTCTGTTGGGTCCCGAGTCATGTTGGTGTGCCTGGCAATGAGCGGGTTGATTTTTTCGCCCGCTCTGCTATTACCTCTCACCGACTCGTGCCACGACGTATTCCTGCATCTGATTACTTTCCGCGTGTTACTCAATTACTAAGTCAGCGCTGGCAGGACGAATGGACCTCCATGAGGGTGTCTGATGTCAAACTGCGTTCTGTCAAACCTTCCGTCCTCCCTTGGAAGTCTTCCTCTCATCGCAATCGTCGATGGGAGACCGCTCTAGCCCGTCTTCAGCTCGGCCACACCAGGCTCACGCATGGTCATTTGATGTCCTGTGATGTCCCCACGCTCTGTCCTTGCTGCCATATTCCAGTGTCTGTCCAGCATCTCCTGATCGACTGTTCGCGTTTCTCCAATGCCCGACGGCAGGCATTCCCCTTCATATCCTCCCTTAATCGCCCCCTTGTCTTAGCCGATTTGGTCGGAGAGTCCCCCACTTTCTCCCTCCCACATCTTATGCGGTTTCTCCTCCATACCCGTCTCCTTCAGCTTCTTTAATTAGTGTTTCCTAGTCTTCTTCTCCTCTACTCCGTCGTGCGCCCTGCCCCACAACACCTCCGATGTTTTTTTTTTTCCACAAAGTTTCTTTTGGTGCCACATAGTCTTTTTAGGCTTGGTGCGAATCCCTATTTTAATAATAATAATAATGTACAGTATATGTGCAACTAGTTTGCCTGGGAAACTAATTCCCTTGCTTATATAGTGGCATACCTTCTGCAGTATTGTTTTTGTTTTCCCAGTTTGTCTATATTGTGCAGTTTCTGGTTATGATTGGTTTGTTTTACATTTTAACTTATGATTGTTGGAGACATTGATTTTTGACTTTACATTTGCCAACAAATACAATGAAGGAGTGACTAATGCTAACTAAAGTTTATACATAGTCATGCTCTCGTTAATGCGGACATTTCATTCCAACCAACTGCTAGCTTCAGTGCCACCTCTGGCGGAAACGTATCACCCAGGTAGCAGAACTTATCCACACACTCCAGCGTTACACTGTCAAAATCAACACCGACAGGTGGATCATATTATCTTATTTTTATTAATCTCACCACCACACCCCCAATGAAATTAATTAAAGTATATATGATACACCGGGATTCGAACCCGGGTTATCACACACAGATTTTTGCCACCTTAACCATTACACCACCAGGACGGTTAAAGGTTTATGCACACGCCTACGACTTATTATCCATTCTCGAATACTGGATATTAATCTAATCATGTTCATAATCCCAACCGCACTATGGTAGCCTACTGTTTAAGTGAGAGGAAAGAATATTCATGGGGCACAGATCTACAAGATTTCCCTTGCACACTGCACATTTATAGTCTGATTTTTGTCAAAGGTCCTCTAGCTCCACTACATCTCTTGTGTACCCAGTCACTAAAGACGCAACATTGAATTGAGTTACTTCCCACATACTGTGCATGGATAGTCGCCGCTTCTTTCCATAGTGCCACGCCCTACTATACTAATTATGACCTATGTTTTGGTTGGTTTGTTTGTTTTACATTGTGGTATGGTTCCTCTGCCTGCTGAGACCGAATCCTCTATGGGAGGTCTGGGACCGGAAGAGCGCTGGAGGCCCTTTGTCTCTGGGTATTCTCCTGGGTGACTTGGATGTGTGTGAATTATGTTGTGCTGTCCGTGTTCAGGCTCTCAAGTCAGCCACCCCCAGCTATGGGTTATGTGCCTTAGTACTGTATAGTTAGTTATGTAGAGCAGATTAACCAGACCACTGAGCTCAATATGGAACTCTCATAGATCTGGCTGCCTTAGTATAAACACTCAACCTAAAAAACAATCTTTACACTGGTGAGCTGTAAATAATCTAGTGTGAATGGAATGAATTGGGTGAAACATGCGTCTCTGAAGTATTATCATAAGATTTCGACGCACTTCCAGAATGATTAGAGCGTTAGTGTAAAGATTGTTTTTTGGTCGAGTGTACATACATATATTTTAATAGGTATGGAAGATAAAATACATGTAGTACATCGTATATGTTAATGATATAGATAAAATAGTTAACACAATTTCTATAAGGTATGGCATTGTGGTGTAGTTCCGCTGCATGTCTGCCGGACCAGAACCTCTTCAAGAGACCTGAGAATCTTTTTTGCTGGGGCCCCTATCATGGTCCTTGGACTTCTGGATGACCTAGATGTGTGTGACAATTTAATTTTATTTCTGTTAGGGCTCTGTCTCGAGTCGGCCACCCCCCCCAGCTATGGGTTATGTGCCGGAGTAATATTAATTATAATTTTTCACCAACCAACTTCACTTCTAAACTCAATGAAATCAACAAATACATGTGGCACTCCGAGGACTCGAACCTAGGACACTCGCACCAAAATTCTGCGCACTTATGCATTACGCTATCAAGACAGTTTACAACTGCACTATTATGCTTGCATTTCCTGTTGTAACTGCTCCAGCATCAATTCAATCCTGCCGCTCATGACTGGCTGTCCTCGTCTGGTTTTCTGGCTCAGCTTCTTGAACCTCTGTAGTCTCTTCTCTTTGTACTTCTTCTTTGCCTCCTCTATCTCAGTTTGTCTTCTTTGGAAATCCTCCTGCTTGTTGCTCTTCTCGGCCATTTTCTTGTGGTATTCTGCTCGGGCTTTCTGCATACTGTTTAATTTCTTTTTCCTAGAATTTAGAAGAAAAAAAAAACATATTATAATGTAAAACTTGCAAAATAAACAAACCAAAACTTTAGACAAACATAGTAAAAAGACAAAAACTTATGTTAGAAATGTGCAATTTAAGTATTTGGGCAGTGTGTTGAGTAAAGATGGGAGTATGGATGAAGAAGTGCAACAGGGGAAGAGGGTTGTAGGAACGCTGAAAGCAGTGACAAGAAATGGGGTGGTCAGTAAGGAAGTCCTTGCATGACAGTGTGGTAATCCCGACACTGACTTACGGGAGCGAAGCATGGACGTTGTTGGAGAGACACAAACCAAGAGTGAGAGGGGTGGAAATGAGCTACTGGAGAAGTGATGCAGCTCCCTCCACAATCACAGACCTGCATCTTATCATCCAATTTTGTTCGTCCATTCTCTCCACATGTCCATACCATCCCAGTCTACTTGTACGCATCTCCTCGCTAATACAGTACTCTTTTATACCTAAACGTCTCCTCAGCTCATCATTAGTTATTCTATCCTGCAGTTTGCCTCCACACATCCATCTCACCATTCTCATCTCATTACGTTCCATTCTGTTGACATCCTCTACTTTAACGGCCTATGTTTCTGAGGCATACATCATAGCACTTCTAACACATGAGGTATACACCTTTCCCTTCAGGGGGAGAGGCATTCTTTTAATGTTCAGAATTGGCAGCAGTTCTCTGAACTTCCCCCAGCCACATCTAATTCTAGCGACAGAGGCAGCCTCGGCCCCACCACCGGCAGAGATGGTATGGATAATAGTGATAATGAAGGATGATGATGGTGATGATGGATGATATTACATACAAGTTTAAAGACTGTTTTTACCACAGAGAATGTGGTTACAGGCTCACGTCCTAAATGGCAGCTTTCCAGGCGGCTCTGTCAAGGGCTGCCTTTGTTGTCAAGTTCTTTATTTTTAGATCGGACCGGAGTACCCGAGCCTACGTCATTCTAGGTCCACCGCTACGTGCAGCTCCCCCCCACGTTCACAGTCCAGCATTTCTTCACCCAGTTCTGATCATCCATTCTCTCCACATGTCCAAACCAACCAAGTCGGCTCGTGCGCATCACTTCACTGACACCCCTAATGCCCAGACATGACATGATGAAGGATGATAGTGATGATAAAGATGGTGAAAATGATGATGGACGATGATAAACAAAGCATTAACTTACTGAGGAGGCAGGTAGAAGGGAGAATCCTCGTCCTCTTGGTCTGAGGTGGGGTCGGCCAAGGTGATGTTGGTACTTTTACTTGGAAGGTTCACGTTGCTGCCACCCTCTGCAATCATGGGTCCATAATTTTGTAAAATTTGTACCAGAGTAGAAGACTTTTGGGATAGAGCTAGGTTACTATACAGACTCTTAATAGACAGAGGTTTTGTTGCAAGTAAATTGTTGCATACATTTAATCTTTTTAAGGTCAATTATTGTGACTGCATTTTAAAATTTGATATCAATAATTTTAATCAAGCATTATTAACTTGAAGTTTCTATTATAACCTCTGATTACTTTTTGTCTGTATGTACAGTAGGGGCTCACATAGAACGTGTTCGCATAGAACGAGTCGCTTATAGAACGACCGACCTAAAATATTGTTCCAAAATTTTCGTTAGGAACGAATGTGATCATAATATAGAACGATTTCGCCATCAAAGTAGGGCAAATCCGAGGAGTTCTCATATAGAGCGCCGAAATATCGTACAAAACGTACAAAATATCGTACGCTCCTGACGGAAATTTACGCTTACAGTGAACATTGACCATATTGGGCCACCAAAATGTCGTGATCACATAGAACGGCCTCGTTTATCGACCAATTTCTCGTTCTATGTGAGACCCTACTGTATTAACGCTCTCCAACATATGACGCAATTTTGAGCCTATTAGGGATACTTTAACCCTCTGTTCCCGGAAGGGCTCTTGAACGCCCATAAAAAAGCATATAACAGGTACTGTACCCGGAAGGCCTCTTAAACACCCATGACGTCACAGCCTGTGAGCTTGGTGTGCGAGGCGTCGGTCCGACGCATGTAAACAACAGCCGGCTGGACCGACGCTCCGCATCTCCGGCCACAAGAAGGAGAGCGTCGCTTGTTCGTGTGTGCCTGTATGTTGTTGTTAAGTATCGAAAAGTGGTGTAAAGTGGCTGTTTTGGCCATAAAGTTGTCTCCAATGAAATCATCATCACAGCTCAACCAGTTGACTTAGAGAGCTCTACTTAATGCCATTCTACAGGTAAATAACACAGCTACGCTTGGGGATGCGCGGGAATGCGGGAAGCAGTCTGATTAACGAATATACGGTAGCCTAGCCTAGACGTTTTTCGGCCAAAACACCCGGGTTTCGAGGAATATATATATAATACATAACCGGGGCTGGAGGGTTAAAGCCTTTATTACCATCAGGGGTATTTACAACCCTTTAGTTTAGTTACTTCAACCTCTGCAGTTGTCTTTGAGTTAGCTGTGGGCAGAAAACTAATTTTGGAGAGGTAATTATAAGAGTGAGAGAACTCTATTTCTTATTGCTAATCTGGCAACCTCTGCGTCTTATGAGTCTGAAGGGGTTAATGTTTATCTTTTTCTATTAATATTATTTTTTATAATTAATTGTTCTTGTTAAAAGAGTACTCCTTTGTTTAAATCTATTGTGCCTTCTTCATATTCTCAAATATTTGTATTTATTATATTGTATCTATTCATTGTCGATAGTAACAATTGCTTGCTTTTGCGATTTCCTTAGTTTATTTGTACAATAAATGTAGGTTATTAGTAGGGTAGTAATTGTTAGGGGTCACTTGAAGCATGCTATGCTTACAGGAAACCTAATTGTACTATTGTTATTATCTTGTCAAGTTTCAAATTTGATTTTAATAGAACATGTTGACACTTATTGTAGTTTCTTTATTCATGCAGAGTTTAATAAAAATTTACCAGAACGTCCCCGACTTGCCAAATTGACTAATTCCTTGAACGTAACGACAGTCCGTTGTTATGTGTGCGATTAGTTTGCTTGGGAACCAGATTAACTTGCGCATGTAGTAATGTACACCGGTAATTTTTTTGAAAAGACTCGCAGCGTTATTATACATAATTTATTAGGGAAAGTGAAGCTCTATGGAATCCTTATAATATACTCACATAGATTCCACTGTGGGAGAATAGGGCAAGAATGTTAAGTGCGGGCGTACCGCCAGCCTTGTTTACACTACACGTAGTGGCGTCGGACCTTTCCCATCATGTTCCCGTCTATTTTGACTGCCTTTGGATATAAAAATACATTAGCCTAACCAAACAACCTAACCTAACCTAACCTAGTACAGTATTCATGTAGTAATGACAGGGGGCAAATAGCAGAAAATATAGCGTCGATATAGACGGGAACGTAACTGTGAGCGCACAACATGACGACCGTACGCCCGATCACTACATCCATCCCGAGAATAGTTTTGATAGTTAACTATAGTTTTGATGTAAATACTACCGCAACTACGAATCTTGTTTCCGAGACCTAGTATATTAACCTAACCAAACAACCTAACCTAACCTAACCTAACCTAGACCCAGTACGTGGGATACAACACTAGCCCTTGCATGCCAGCTACAGTGGGTTCATATATTAGACATACAGTAACATCTTTGTAGAACATAACACTTTACCGTAGCAGAGCTCTCAAGATTGCGGGACTGCGTTTGTTTACGCGCGGGACAATTTATATCGATAAAATCGAGTTACAAAACTTATCAAAACTATTCTCCCACAACGGAATCTATGTGAGTATATTATAAGGATTCCATAGAGCTTCACTTTCCCTAATAAATTATGTATAATAACGCTGAGAGTCTATTCGCGATAATTATCGTTATTTTGTCTTTTTACTGTGTTCGTATAAGTTTTGGTTTGTTTATTTAAATTATTTTGCAAGTTTTACATTAGGACTATAATAACAACATTAATAATAATAATAACAATAATATTAATTTTACTTATCTAAAAGAGCGCTCATTCTTCAAATTGAATTCACAAGTGCTCGAACAACTGGGGACTAATGACAAAAAACCCTCATGTGAACCCGCCTTAACAGTGATTGACCATATCACTAAATTAATGGCATGACACCTCAATTCTGTACATTAACCATTTTGTTATGAGCCGTGGCATAGTCAGTTGAGTGTCGGCTGCCGCTCAAAGGGTCGGCGGATCGAGCTCGCACTGTCAAAATTTTATTGGTAAATGTCAAACCCAGGCAACTTGACCTAGCAATTTGTGACAAACGCCTTATGTTCATAGCCACCCTTTCTCAAGAATTACGGTGTCTGGCAAAAAAAAAAAAAAAAAAAAAAAAAAAAAAAAAAAAAAAAAATACTGCAGTTGCCGTACAGGTACTTCCTGGAATTATTAGCTCATTAAGTCAGTGAAGACGAGTGCGAGTGATCAGGAGCGCGGCAGGCCCCCGTCCACTCTCCGGCAAGCCTGCCGCAGCACCGAGGCTCTGTGGGGTGGTCTCACAATATATACTGAGTGTTGCCCGAGGCAAATGTAGAGGAACATTGCTAATTATTAGCGAATATTGCCGATGTCTGCAGTATCATTGCAGGTAAACCTCTCTAGCTATAGAGCTCTTTTTGGTGTCATTTGAAAGCTTGTTTCTTCTAGTTATTTTGCTGCAAACATTTCATTTCATTCAGGCACTTGCTTAACCCTCTCACGACCATATGACGCAGAGGTTGCCAGATTAGCAATAAGAAATAGAGTTCTCTCACTCTTATAATTACCTCTCCAAAATTAGTTTTCTGCCCACAGCTAACTCAAAGACAACTGCAGAGGTTAAAGTAACTAAACTAAAGGTTTCTAAATACCCCTGATGGTAACAAAGGCTTTAAAGTATCCCTAATAGGCTCAAAATTGCGTCAAGAACGTGAGAGGGTTAAGCAATCACGAGTGCCTAAATGAGCCCTATTATAGCGGGAAAATGGGTTTTGTGAGAGAGAGAGAGAGAGAATGAGATCAGCTCTTACCAGTATTTTTGGACATTTCATAATTTAGTTTTTTGTGTTGCTTCTGCTCTTCCCTCCTCTGCTGGCGGTAGTACTGGCGAACCACAGACTTCTTCTGGAGATATTGACGACCATGACCTGCACAAAAGTAACATGTATTATAAGTACAGTAACGGTAATCATATTAATCACAATAAAATAGTGCATTGATATTAATTTGTAAGTTAACATTCATAACAGGGTTTTTTGGTCTTGACACTTAAATATCACTGATAGAGCAGATTATGAGCTGCTGAGACGGTGTTTGGACATTGACTGGGGGGAATATTTGAACGGTGAAGACGCTGAAGGAATGTGGAGGAAAATTAGAGTCAAACTGGAGAATGCTGTATCCAAAAGTGTACCAGTAAGGGAATACTGTATAAGGATAAAACAAAATTGAGGAAAAGAACTAACCCAGAATTGCCAATGAAAAGAAAGCTTTGGATATTGATTAGAAGAAAGAAACGATTGTGGGAAAGATTAAAATTGTTAAAAAAGAACAGGGGGTCTAGTATAGAGGCTAAGGAAGTGGATCTGGAACGCAGACAAATAAACAATAAAATAAGGTGGG
The DNA here is from genome assembly GCA_037953745.1 of Lithodes maja. NCBI lineage: Eukaryota > Metazoa > Arthropoda > Malacostraca > Decapoda > Lithodidae > Lithodes > Lithodes maja. The sequence goes on from JBAKBP010033360.1 coordinate 13,334, forward strand.
AAACAAGGCGGGGGGTGAAGGAGAGGGAGAGAGAGATAGCTAGAAATGTGAAGGATAATCCAAAAATATTCTGGAAGTACATTCAGGAAAAGTTAACAAGAAGAGTAGGGATCCCAGAGCTGGTGGGGGGGTTGAATGATGGGAGTAGAGCGGAGACTGATAAGGAGAAAGCAGAGGTGCTGGGGAAATACTTCGGGGGGGTACTAACAGTGGAGTCGGAGGATGCAGTGCCTACTATTCCCATCAAACAGGCGCCGGCACTAGAACTAGTAGAGTTTTCCCATGCTAGAATAAGAAGGGCTATAGAAAAAATGAACAGAAGTAAGTCACCGGGACCGGATGGGATACACCCAAGAATCATAAAGGAAAGTGGGGAGATGTTAGTAGAGCCATTGAAAATGTTATTTGAGGTATCGTTTAATACAGGACAAATCCCGATGGACTGGAGAGAGGCGAACATAACAGCTATATTTAAGAAGGGAAAGAGAAATGACCCAGGGAATTATAGACCAGTCAGTTTGACAAGTGTTGTGTGTAAACTAATGGAAACGGTAATTAGAGAAGGAATAATGGATCATATGAAGTCAAATAAACTTTTCAGTGGGAGACAGTTCGGATTCTTGCCGGGGAGGTCGACGGTACTACAGCTAATTAAGGTGGTAGATGATTGGATGCAAATTCTAGAAGATGGTGATGTAATAGACGTGGTATATTGCGATTTTATGAAGGCCTTCGATAAGGTCCCACATAAAAGGTTAATAGAGAAAGTTAGAAGCTATAATATAGGGGAGAAATGTGTGAAATGGATAGAAGCCTTCCTGAAAGATCGGAGACAGAGGGTACTGGTGAATGGAATAGGCTCGGGGTGGAGGGAAATTACAAGTGGGGTACCTCAGGGATCTGTGTTGGGACCACTGCTGTTCGTTATATTTATTAACGACTTGCCTGAAGTTATAACTAATGGAAGTGAGGTATACCTGTATGCGGATGACACTAAACTGTATAGAAGAGTGAGGTGTAAGGAAGATATGGGTTTGCTTCAAGGAGATGTGGAGGGCATGAAGGGATGGTCTGAGCATTGGTTAATGCCTTTTCATCCAAAAAAATGCAAGTACATGCGGATTGGGACCAGCAAGATAGACAAGGTAGGATACAGTATGTATGAAGCGATGGAGGAAGTGAGTGCAGAAAAGGATATAGGAGTAGTGATAGACAATAAGTTAAATTTCTCAGAACATTTAGCGGAAAAGATAAACAAAGCCAATAGAATTGTAGGGCTGATAAGGAGGACATTTGTGTCACTTGACGAAGAAATCTTCAGGAATCTATATACAGCGCTGGTTAGGCCGCACCTGGAATATGCAAACCAGGTGTGGGCTCCATATATGGTAAAGGATATAGAAGCAGTGGAGAAAGTGCAGAGGAGAGCTAGCAAGCTGGTACCAACGTTGAAGAACGCAGGCTATGAGCAGAGGTTGAGGACACTGGGGCTTCCGACACTGGCATATAGGAGAAAGAGAGGGGATATGATAGAGACTTTTAAGATAGTGTCAGGAAAGTACGATGAGGATGTGTGTGAAGGTATCTTCTTGATGCGGGAGGGAACAAGAACGAGAGGACACTCTAAGAAAATTTACAAAGAAAGAAATAGGCTTGAGAAGGCAAAGAACTCATTTTGTGATAGAGTGGTAAATGAGTGGAACGCACTGCCCCAGTATGTAGTCGATTCCGAATCAATAAGGGAGTTTGAAAGTAATCTTGATAAAGCATGGGGAAGACAAGATTTGAAGTTTGATTATAAAACAAAAATACAGAATAGTAAAAATGTTGCGTCTGCTACCGCCGCCGCCAACACCGTGAACGACCGCAGCAGTGCAAGTACTGGTACTGAGCTGGATACACAGGCATAGTTTGCCTTTTTCCAGAGGATCTACTGTAAGAATCTACTGTAAGAATATCATGTAGATGTGTTTTACCCTGGGTTGTCAAATGTGTTTTATTAAAAGCTTTGGAAAGGAGATTATGATTTATGAAAATTCATGATTGTGTTTTGAAGCATTGGAGCTTCGTTTGGTATGCTTCAGTTATATAATTTTTATTTACAAAGTGTTGTGTTTTGTGAAGCTTCAGATAGTTTTGCATACCATGTATTTTGAGGCATTTGAAGCGTGTCTGTAAAGCTTCAGATAATGATGTTCTGATTTGCAAGTTAACAATAGGGTGAATGTGTGGCACTTGGGTCAGTATCAGTTAAGACCGGATAGTGGTTACACCAGCCCAAAGGTGGGGCTGGGGTACTTGGCAGGACATAACTCGTGGTTCTCAATTATTCGGCGAGTATTAAAACTAAAATATTTACTAACCTTTTCTGGGTGGGTGGTGTCTTTTAGAGTTTGTGTTGGCTATATTAAACTCTTATGTGCAGTTTAGGAAAGTTCTGTGGTACTAAAAGAAAGATAGTTGTGATGGTTTGTACCCGAGTGGTTTATAGAGATCATTCCTGAGTTAATTTGGATCGTCTTATGTTAGTTGGAGTAAAGAAGTCATCCGTACTGTAGGGGTTTGAAACTGTGTGTGAGTTAGTGACCGAATGACATAATACTGTATAGCCTATACAATTTGTTTTGTGGTGGTAATATTCCATACAATGTGAATTGTTAACTACTGTACTGTACAAGCAGGACACAGGATCGTTGCTTTGACTAGAATCCATTTGGTATCACCGGTTTGTAATATTTGAAGAATTGATTTGTCAATGTTACTGAATAGATAGTAAATAATACTAGTTGAATATATGTGAATATTGAATATAGTTTTAGAGTCAATAATTTATTATAGAATTTAAGGTTTGATGTTATTTTAATACCACAACTTTTGTTGATATATTTGTAGATAAATATTGAATCTATATACTCTAAAGATCCTAAGAAAATTTGTTTTAACCCTCGGCAAAACCTAATAAAAAAGTATACTAAGATGTCTTTTTCGTAACAAGGTTGTCAATACGGTACTTCCAGTTATCGATAGCCCTAAAGATCATATGAAAATGTGTTAAACCCTCGGAAAAACCTAATATAAAAGTATGGTACTGTACTGTACTAAGACCAAGTTGATATAATTAGCACCATATTTCACCGCAAAATCTTCAAAATAACTGAGAAATCTCAATGGGAACTTTGCAATTTACCATCAGAAAAAAGAAACTAAGTATAGACTGAATTTATAGCCCAATGTAAATCATCTCGGATCATATGAAGGTATTGAGGGATAAGCCTTTACAACGGCACCTCGTATCTACATTTTACTTTTCCTATTTTTCTGAAGAGTGTAGAGAAGTTCCCCCTGGGGGTTAGGGAATAGAATATGCCCCACGTGCCTTCTGCGTGTCGTAAGAGGCGACTAAAGAGGTTGGGTCGGTGGGCTTGCGAACCCCACCCGGAAAAAATATCTAGGCAAAGAAAAACTAACGAACTGCCTCGGATGCGGATGGAACCAACGTTGACGAACCACGACCGACTAAGGACATGCCTTCGGACATTCTGAGAATGGCTACGTGGAATGTTAGTGGCATGAATGATGGCACAAAAGAGAGAGAGGTTCTGGAAGTGTTAGTGAATGCCAGGCTGGATGTATATGGAATGACAGACCAAATGGAAAGTTTCAGATGTGAGAGAGTGGGAATGGGTGTGTGTGTGTGTGTGCTGGAGTGAGTGAAGGAACAGCGAGAGAAGGTGCATGTTTGTTTGTAAGTAGCAAATGGAAGGAATGTGTAAGAGAGTATGGGTCTGTGGGTTCAAGGATTGTGTGGGTGAGAATGAAAGTAGGAATACAAACGTGGGTGATTGTATGCGTGTATGCCCCGACAGAGGATATACTTGAAAGAAAGAAAGAGGAGTTCTGGATGAATGTGGAGGCGTGCCTGGAGAAGTTTGACAAGAACGAAAGAATATTTCTGATTGGGGATATGAATGGTGTAAGGTGGGTGATAGGAAAGTTGAGGGAGAGTACAAAGGAGTACAAAGGAAATCAAGCAACAACAGGTCTAGTGACCCTTCTAGGTTGCTTGTCCTCCAAAACACTGAGGATCAAGTGTCCAAACAGTGGTTTAGAGTGGGTAAGGGAACATTGGAAAGGGAATTACTGCCCTGGAACTAATGTCCGTGGCAGGATTAGGGAGTTAGTAGAGGACAGATGGGTTAGTAACTGAGGGGGGGATAAAATAAAGTTATTAATTTACAAACGCAGTCAGTCGCGGGTTTAATGAGAGATATTTGTCTAGGCGGAGTTTAAATGAATCAACGGTGATGCAGTCTATAACGTTTCGGGGAAGCCCATTCCACAAGTTGACAACTCGATTGAAGAAGAAATTCTTAGATTCGTGCGAGTTAAAAGATTTACCAATAATTTTGCAACCGTTTCCCCGCGTGTAATTAGATTGGTCGATAGTGAAGTACTTACTACAGTTCATATTGTCGATGCCTTTGATGATTTTGAACACTTGAATTAAGTCGCCTCTTAATCTGCGCTGGGTTAAAGGAAATAGATTTAATTCTCTAAGACGCTCTTCGTATGTTTTGTTCTTTAGGCTAGGTATCATTTTGGTAACTCTACGTTGAACTCGTTCTAGCTTGTTTATATCTTTTTGGTAATAAGGGCACCAGGATTGAACGCAGTATTCCAGAAGAGGGCGGACTAAGGAATTGTAAAGGGTTAGGATAACTAACTAAGGGGAGTGGTGGGAGGGTGGGGGGTACCATCAGAGGTGAATGGGAATGGTAGTGCACTTGTGGACGTATGTGTGGGGAGGAGGCTGTGGATAGCCAACACCTTCTTCAGACACGGAATGATCCACAGGTACACGTGGAAACGGATGTTGACGATGAAGGATAAGACGGTGGTGGAACGAAAGTCACTGATTGATTATGTATGTGTGGATGAACGAATTAAGAAATCTGTGGTGGATGCTAGGGTGTATAGGGGTATTGGAGGGGGTCTGTCTGATCATTATGTAGTGGTAGCTAAGGTTAGGATACAAAAGAAGTGGGTGAGGAGAGCTGGAGGGAGGCGAGAGGAGGGTGGAATGGTGCGGAGGGTGGAGAGGTTGCAGGAGGAGGAAGTCCGGGAGGAGAGCAGTGGAAAGAACACTAGGTGGGTTCGACCTGGAAGTTATGGAGGAAGTGGAGGAGATGAGCAAGGTGTTTAAGGATGAGATCTGTGCAGCATGTGAGGTGTGTGGAGTGAGGAGAAGAGGGAGGGGAGTGAAAGGTACAGCATGGTGGACAGAAGAGGTAAGAATAGCTGTGGAAGAAAAGAAGAAAGCATATAGAGAGTGGTTGGGTAGTAGAGGGAATGAAGATTCCGAGAGACAGAAACGAGCGAGGTACGTGGAGAGTAAGAGGGTGGTGAAGAGAGTAGTGAAGGAAAGTAAGAGAAGAGTAGATGAGGAATTTGGAAGGAATCTGAGTGTAAAATGGAGGGAGAGAAAGAAACTGTTCTGGAAAGAAGTCAAGAAAGTTAGGGAAGGTAGCAAGGGAAACTGTAAGAGTGTGAAAGATAAGAATGGGAGAATGCTAGCCGAGAAGCAAGAGAGAGTCGAAAGATGGAGGGAGCACTTCAGTGAGTTGCTAAATGTAAGGAATGAAGAGCCAGCAAACATAGCTGGATATGGTATGGGAGGGAGAAGAAGAGAAGTAGTGGAGGAGGAGGTGGAGGTGGGGATCAGGAGGTCAGAAGTGTGGGAAGCCATGAAAAGAGTGAAGTTGGGGAAAGCACCAGGAACAGATGGAGTGTGTGGGGAAATGTTGAGGTATGGTGGTGAGATAGTGATAGAATGGGTATGGAAAATGTGCAAACTAGCATGGGAGAAGGGGAGTGCACCCGATGACTGGAAGACTGGCATAATAGTCCCCCTATATAAGGGCAAAGGGGAAAGAGGAGTGTGGGGTAACCACCGAGGAATATGTCTTCTAAGCGTAGTAGGGTAGTGATTGAGAGAGTGAGAGTGAGAATGGAGAAATGGATAGGCGACGAGCAGGGAGGTTTTAGGAAGGGAAGAGGATGTGTAGATCAGATTTTTACCCTGAATTGTGTTGTGGAAAAGTATCTGGAGAAGAAACAAAAGGTGTATGTTGCCTTTATGGACTTGGAGAAGGCCTATGACAGAGTGGATAGAGAAGGTTTGTGGAAAGTACTTAGAATATACGGAGTAGAGGGCAAGTTGCTGAAAGCAGTGAAGAGAATGTATGAGGGTGCAAAGGCGGCAGTACGTGTGGAGAGTGAGCAGAGCGAGTTCTTTGACCTGAATGTTGGTTTGAAACAGGGGTGTGTGATGTCTCCGTGGTTGTTTACTGTATATATGGATGGAGTCTTGAAAGAAATCCTATCAAGAGCAGTGGATGTTGGTGTATCGCTGAAAAGGGAGGGAATTGAGTGGAAGCTACCTATACTGCTGTTTGCGGATGATACAGTTCTGATGAGTGATAATGAATGGGAGTTGCAGGGTCTGGTAAATGAGTTTGGAACTGTGCGAAAAACGGAATTTGAAGGTAAATGCGGGGAAGAGCAAGGTTATGGTCTTCGAAAGGGGTGAAGTCACAGAGTGTGAGGTGAAGCTGAACGGTCAGGCTATGGAGATCGTCAACTCTTTTAAGTATCTGGGCAGTGTGTTGAGTAAAGATGGGACTATGGATGAAGAAGTGCGGGAGAGGGTACAACAGGGGAAGAGGGTTGTAGGAACGCTAAAAGCAGTAACAAGAAATAGGGTGGTCAGTATGGAAGTGAAGAAGTCCTTGCATGACAGTGTGGTAATCCCGACACTGACTTACGGAAGCGAAGCATGGACGTTGGTTGAGAGACTCAGACCAAGAGTGAGAGCAGTGGAAATGAATTGCTTAAGGAGTGCGTGCGGAGTTACATGGAGGGATAGACAGACTAATGAGGAAGTAAGAAGAAGGAGGTGTGGTGTGGAGGTAGATGTGCTGGAAAGTGTGAAAAGGAACAACTTGAGATGGTTTGACCATATGGAACGTATGGAAAGCGAGAGAATGACTAAGAGGGTGTACGAGAGCGAGGTGGAGGGACAGAGAGGGAGAGGTAGACCGAATATGAGGTGGAAGGATGGAGTGAGGAACTACATGAATGAAGGCCGTGCTGGTTGGGGGGAGGGGCGTCGACTGACTGGGGACAAAGGTGCATGGGGGCGGTTCGTTCGTGGCCACCCCTTCGGGGATCACGGCGTCAGGCAATAGATAGAGATAGATACACTGGGGTAAATTTTTACAAGTATTTTTTTTCCCCTTGTTTTTGGGTTTTTTAGGAATGTTTTTTTATGAACCCCATCGAAAAATGCAAAACAATTAGCCTCGCCTAACCTAACCTAACCGAAAACTAACCTGTCTCGCCGACGGTCTAAACCCAGCTCACGTTCCCTGTCTATGGGTGCGTGACGGTCTAAACCCAGCTCACGTTCCCTGTCTATGGGTGCGTGACGGTCTAAACCAAGCTCACGTTCCCTGGTTATATTTTTTTATAATTAATTTCAGACGGGGGTGGACATATATGGCAATGAAGTACATGACCTAACTAACATATTTGTCTAAATAATATATCGATGGTTTCGACCCAGTGTAAACATCGATCGATAAGCCTAATGGGGAAAATAGGTTTTCCCGAGATTTCTAATTAATTACAAACACTATACTGTATATTGATGCAAATGAACAATTTTGTTTATGTAGTTACTATTGTAAGATTGGTTTGATTTATTTTTAGCCAAGGGAGTTTGGTTGTTTTTAATTTAGATTAGTGTATTTTTAATTGTAGGCTATATAGGTATAAACAATGGCCAGCCAAGGCAAACGGAGGCAGAGTTTGTTGGGAGATGAAGAGAGCTATGAATTTGAGGGATTTCTGGCAGGGGGTAATGAAGTGGAGGATCAATTGACTGTAATGAAGAGACAGATGATGGGTCTGTTGAGATGGAAGGGAGTTATGGAGAATTGGAGGAGAGATATAGGTGTGAAGGTGGAGTCACTGACAGAAATATGTGGAGCCAGTTCAGTAGCAACTGCAGATGGGCCATTAATTGCTAACTTAGATGCTGTAATAAGGAAAGTAGATGAGCTGGAGGCAGAGAACATGGCACTCAAGGAGCAGCTAAAGGAGTATGAGGGCCATTTAAGTGAGAGAGTAAAGGGAGTAATAAGTGAGGAGAAAGATGAGTGGACAAGGGTGGGGAATGCTAAGGTGGATGCATTGGAGGAAATCATGAAGGAGCAGGTCGAAGAGAGAGAAAAAGAGAAAAGAGAGTTTGAGAAGAATGTAGTGCAGGTTTTGAAGAGCAAGGAAAAGGTAGTGAGGGAAACAGTGGAGACCATAAAGGAGCCGACCAAACGCACCACTGAGGTGGTAGATGGTGGAAAGGAAAAAACTGTCTGGGACCATCAGGTCCTGGTAGTGAAGCCAAAAGACCGATCCTCCGAGCCAGTAAGCCCACCAGATACAAAGGCAATAGAGACTGCTCTGGCTTTGGTTCCGGTTAACAAGTTAACTAGAACTGATTCGGGTGTACTGGTGGTACGACTTCCATCCAAGAAAGCCAAAGAAGATGCAGGAAGGGCCATCAATCAG
>JBAKBP010033361.1:0-21961 GCA_037953745.1 Lithodes maja
ATATGTATTGCAGATAGATAGATACCGGTAGATTGAGAGAGAGAGAGAGATATGTATTGCAGATAGATAGATACCAGTAGATTGAGAGAGAGAGAGATATGTATTGCAGATAGATAGATACCGGTAGATTGAGAGAGAGAGAGAGAGATATGTATTGCAGATAGATAGATACCAGTAGATTGAGAGAGAGAGAGATATGTATTGCAGATAGATAGATACCGGTAAATTGAGAGAGAGAGAGATATATGTATTGCAGATAGATAGATACCAGTAGATTGAGAGAGAGAGAGAGAGAGAGAGAGAGAGAGAGAGAGAGAGAGATATGTATTGCAGATAGATAGATACCAGTAGATTGAGAGAGAGAGAGATATGTATTGCAGATAGATAGATACCGGTAAATTGAGAGAGAGAGAGAGATATGTATTGCAGATAGATAGATACCGGTAGATTGAGAGAGAGAGAGAGATATGTATTGCAGATAGATAGATACCGGTAGATTGAGAGAGAGAGAGATATGTATTGCAGATAGATAGATACCGGTAGATTGAGAGAGAGAGAGATATGTATTGCAGATAGATAGATACCGGTAGATTGAGAGAGAGAGAGAGAGATATGTATTGCAGATAGATAGATACCGGTAGATTGCGAGAGAGAGAGAGAGAGAGAGAGAGAGAGAGAGAGAGAGAGAGAGATGTACCGGGTATTGCAGATAGATAGATACCGGTAGATTGAGAGAGAGAGAGAGAGAGAGAGAGAGAGAGAGAGAGAGAGAGAGAGAGATGTACCGGGTATTGCAGATAGATAGATACCGGTAGAGAGAGAGATATATAGATAGATATGTATTGCAGATAGATAGATACCGGTAGATTGAGAGAGAGAGAGAGGAGAGAGAGAGAGAGAGAGAGAGAGAGAGAGAGAGAGAGAGATATGTATTGCAGATAGATAGATACCGGTAGATTGAGAGAGAGAGAGAGAGAGAGAGAGAGAGAGAGAGAGAGAGAGAGAGAGAGAGAGATGTACCGGGTATTGCAGATAGATAGATACCGGTAGATTGAGAGGAGAGAGAGAGAGAGAGAGAGAGAGAGAGAGAGAGAGAGAGAGAGAGAGAGAGAGAGAGATGTACCGGGTATTGCAGATAGATAGATACCGGTAGAGAGAGAGATATATAGATAGATATGTATTGCAGATAGATAGATACCGGTAGATTGAGAGAGAGAGAGAGAGAGAGAGAGAGAGAGAGAGAGAGAGAGAGAGATAATGTATTGCAGGTAGATAGATAGCGGTATATATATAGAGAGAGAGAGAGATAGATAATAAGTTAACAACAATGACAGTATAGGAAGCTGGCAAGGACTCGCTTAGTATTATGTGTTGAACACTGTTGAGGGACACTACACACTATTGTGATCGTAACTCCATGATATTATATATATATATATATATATATATATATATATGTGTTTCTAGTCTCTCAGTGGGGATCGAACCATCGACCATCAGAACGATAGCCGACGCTTAATCAATTACACCACGGCAGTCTGATTAAGCGTCGGCTATCGTTCTGATGGTCGATGGTTCGATCCCCACTGAGAGACTAGAAACATTTAGTGGCTCACGTGTATTTGTGATATATTCTCAATATATATATATATGAGTTTTATAGATAGTAAAATTTAATACACAAACCATTTGATCCAGTCGAGGTGATCCGGCCCTAAAAACTACAACCGTAGGGATGTGGCGATCTCATTTGTGGCACAGATAACACCTGGAGGTTGCGACTGGGAATCCCACCTCCAGATATTACTCTTACTAATGGATCAGCAAGCCTAGGAGCTGGGCCCTTTGCCTGCCAGGGGCTCAGTGCAGTATGTTCCTTGCTGATCCTCCCTACCCGGGTGGATTGGACTCCTCAGCTTTGGTCGGAACCGAAAGGTGGCGAACTCATCGGTGCCACTTAAGGGGAGGTTTTTAGTGTGTTTCCTAGACTTCCATCAAGCTTGAAATTACACCCCCTTGACCCCCTTTCAAGATGAATTTGTACATTTTTCTGTAGAAATATTTCCCGGCCGGAGGCCGATTCCTCTTAAATTACAGGCTCGCTATCGCTCGCCAGGAAAATATCGACACCTAAATGGCACGAAAGGTCTTAAAAGTGACATAAATGGGGCGAAAGTTCATAAAATCGCCAAACTAATGGGGCAAACGACTTAAAATCTCAAAAGCAATGGGGCTAACCATGAGGGAGAAAGGGGTCAAGAAAATAATCCCTCAAGTGGAGACCTCCCCTAAGCCGGTATCACACGAGCGCTTTTTCACTCAACATTAATTTATCCTCAACACTGGTCTGGCAGCTTGTGAGGTCAACATTTAAAATATTTCGGTCACCTAAATTCCTCTATCATCAGTCTAGTTACCGATACCAGTGCAAAATAGTCCAGCAATGTTGCCAGAAAAATGTTGAGCATCGAATGTTGACTATAAAAGCTCTCGTGTGATACCGGGTTTTACAGGTGGCAAACTCTACAATAGATACAATAGATACAATAGATACAATAGATAGATACAAGGAAGTGCGGGATTGGCTACTGACTGACCGACTACCGACAGTGTATGTTTTGTTAATTTTAAGTTGATAGTACCGGTAATAATTATACTCGGTGAAAGACAGAATAGTATACCGGGTATCTTTATGGTCCACCAACCACACGGTTCCCTGACTTCTGAACACACACACACACACACACACACACACACATACACACACACACACACACACACACAGAGAGAGAGAGACACACACAGAGACACACACACACACACAGAGAGACACACACACACAGAGAGACACACACACACACACACACACACACACAGAGAGAGACACACACACACACACAGACACACACAGACATACACAGACATTTAAAATATAAATAAATACACACACGCAACCCCCCCCCCCCCCCCACACACACACACACACACACACGTCACGGTGGCCGAGCGCGCTTAGTACTCTGTATTGGGAGCGCTAGCTCTGGTGTCGGGGGTTCAATCCCAGGCGCCGGCAGGGGAAGTTCTCTCAAAAACTTTCCCTGGCCGTGAAGGCAAGATCTGGGCGGATCGTCTCGGGGACCCACAAAGTCTCCTGCCCACGTCCTACTCCCTTGGGAGTATGTAGGCGCTCTCGTTAGCTGCCAGGATCAGTCTGTTGATCCATTAGGATAAGATCTAGGTTAAGTCTGTGTATTTTCAGCCCCATTGGCTGCCGGCTTGAAATAAACCGATTATTATTATTATTATTACACAGGGATGGGTAGGGGGTAGGGGGTAAGGGGCTGGGTAGGGGGTAGGGGGTAAGGGGCTGGGTAGGGGGTAGGGGGTAGGGGGTAAGGGGCTGGGTAGGGGGTAAGGGGCTGGGTAGGGGGTAAGGGGCTGGGTAGGGGGTAAGGGGCTGGGTAGGGGGTAAGGGGCTGGGTAGAAGAAACAGGAGCAATGTAATCTATATTTGGGTTCCACGTCATCTCAACCAGTAGACCATTTCAACCAGTAGCTCTCAACCAGTGCCAAATCAACCAAGATCAACCAAACCAGTACCAAAATATAGTACCGGTACTAACCTAACCTAACCGTATTGGTTGATTTGGTATCCTACTGGTTGAGAGCTACTGGTTGAAATGGTCTACTGGTTGAGTTGACCGGTCACCCTATATTTGCATTAATTTCACCACAACACCAAACACCTCCAATAAAATTATGAAAGCACACATATGTAACCCACCGGGATTCGAACTTGGGTTATCACACACAGATTAATAAGGATTTAGGAACGATATAAGCCAGTCATGTGCTGTCAGATATCACACAAGTACCGGTACAAATCGTTTACAGGATAAGTACCGTAATGGAGATTCTTAGTAATACAATGGCCTCGGATTTTCTACAGACTGGACTCGAGTACGAGGCCAATTATTAAAGGGGGTCACCTGCTTGTTTTATCTGTTTCTCCTTTTCTCTCTTTCTCTAGCTTGTATCCATTCCTTTTCTTTCTATGTGAATGAGGGACACAAAAGACATAACTGCCTGCAGCGAGTGCCCCCCCCCCCCCCCCAAGATTTCAAAGAGTGACAGGGCCGAAATCAAGGGACGTTCGAGCTAAAATGCCTGGACACACGGAGTTTGAAGCAATTTAAGTCATAGGAAGAGGGAAAGACTGATTCTGGGAGAAAGTTCCAGAGTTCAGCAGTTGAATAGAAGTCTGAGAATAGCGTTTCACTCTTGGGTTGGAGAGTTGCACAGAGTAGGGGTGGGATTGTGTTGCAAGGCCCCATTCAGCCAACTGTTTTAAGACGTTTATCCCCATCCAGGTGTCAATTTCTCCCCAAAACCTGTTAACCCACGTGTTAAATCCGGTTGCTTCGCCCCAGCTTTCCAGACGACCCAACAAGGATATCCCCGCCTAGACTTCATTTATAGGCAGCCCGGATGCAGGTCAAGCCGCCCACAACCCTTAAGGGGAGGTATTTAGTTTGTTCCCTACTTTTTCATCAAGCTTAAAATTACACCCCCTAGACCCCCTTTCAAGATAAATTTGTACATTTTTCGGTAGAAAAATTTCCCGGCCGGAGGCCGGTTGCTCTTAAATTACAGGCTCGCTATCGCTCACCAGGAAAAAATCGACACCTTAATGGCACGAAAAGTCTTAAAATTGACAGAAATGGGGCAAAATATCTTAAAATTTCCAAACTACTAGGGCGAACGTCTTTAAATCACAAAAGCAATGGGGCTAAACATTAGGGAGAAAGGGCTCCAGAAAAAAATCCCTCAAGTGGAAATCTCCCCTTAACCCCTTCTGTACCGGGGACGTCCTTTTAACTTTATTCTGGCCACTGCTGGACGATTTCCTTCAGTTTAATAAGGGCCTCCAGCAATTAACAGGCTTCCAACTATCTCACTTAACCCTTTATACTGGAACTCTCTCCCAGAATCAGTCTTTCCCGCTTCCTATGACTTAAATTGCTTCAAACTCCGTGTGTCCAGGCATTTTGGCTCGAGCGTCCTTGATTTTGGCCCTGTCACTCTTTCAACTATGGGGGAGGCACTCGCTATAGGCAGTTATGCCTTTTGCCTCCCTCAATCACATAGAAAAAAAAAAAAAAAAAAAACTAACACAGATCCTTCTTAAACTGCACAAAATCGTATAAATACAGCTAGTATGAAGTTATAAAAGACGTCTCCGGTACAGAAGGGGTTAAACACTTTAGGACGAGAGGCTAGATATACCTTAAAAAAAAAAAAAAAAAAAGGAAGGTGGAAGCCAGAGAAACACCCATCTCCCCTTAAGGGGGGTGACCTGTTTTTGTTCTGTCCTTTTCTATCTTTCTCTGGCTTGTATCCATTCGGCCCCATTCAGCCTACTGTTTTAAGACGTTTATCCCCATCCAAGTGTCGATTTCTTCCGGCTTCGCCGGAGAAATTTTTCTATCGAAAAATGTACAAGTTTAGCTTGCTGTCAAAACAAAAATATATATATGCTGGTTCGCTATCGCTCGCCAGGAAAATATTGACACCTGGATGGGGATAAAAGTCTTAAAACAGTAGACTGAATGGGACCGAATGGATACAAGCCAAAAGAGAGAGGGAGAGAAAGAGAACAAAAGCGAGGTGGGCTCCCTTAACCCCTTCTGTTCCGCGACGTGTTTTAATTTTATCATAGCTATATTTGGACGATTTTGAACAGATAAAGAAGGATCTGTGGTAGTATAAAGGGTTAAGGGGAGGTTTTTAGTTTGGTCCCTAGACCTCCATCAAGCTTAAGATTACACCCCCTTCAGCCCCTTTCAAAATAAATTTGTACATTTTTCGGTAGAAAAATTTCCCGGCTGAAAGCCGGTTCTTCTTAAATTACAGGCTCGCTATCGCTCGCCAGGATAAAATCGACACCTAAATTGGACGAAAGGTCTTAAAATTGACAGAAATGGGTCGAAAGTTCTTAAAATCGTCAAAATAATGGGGCGAACGTCTTAAAATTAGAAGAGCAATTGGGCTAAACATGAGGGAGAAAGAGGTTCAGAAAAAAATCCTCCGGGTGGAAGTCTCCCCTTAATTGAGATAGTTCAAAGCCTGTTAATTGCTGGAGGCCCTTTGTATAAACTGAATATAATCGTCTAATGGTAGCCGGAAGAACAATAAACAGACGTCGCCGATACAGAAGAGGGTTAATGTGTAAAGTTTGTAAAACCAACCAAACAAAATAGAGAAACAACAATATAATTACAATAAAGCTCTTACCAAAATCACTGGGTGGAAATTACGCCTTGAAAATTTGCCAGAATAATGTTATGAAACACACACACCTACCTAAACATACACCCACACACTCGCACATACACACACACCTACCTAAACATACACCCACACACTCGCACATACACACATATACATTCACACACACACACACACCTAAACATACACCCACACACTCTCTCTCACACACACACACATACACCCACACACTCGCACATATACATTCACACACACACACACCTAAACATACACCCACACACACACACATTCACACACACACACACACCTAAACATACACCCACACACTCGCACATACACACATATACATTCACACACACACACACACACCTAAACATACACCCACACACTCGCACATACACACATATACATTCACACACACACACACACACACCTAAACATACACACACACACTCTCTCTCTCTCACACACACACACACACACACACACCTACACACAAAGCAGTACAAAGGAAATCAAGCAACAATAGGTCTAGTGACCCTTCTAGGCTGCTTGTCCTCCAAAACACTGAGGATCATGTGTCCAAACAGTGATTTAGAGTGGGTAAGGGAACATTGGAAAGGGAACTAATACCCTGGCACTAATGTCCGTGGCAGGATTAGGAAGTTAGTAGGGGACAGATGGGTTAGTAACATACCACAGTTATAAGTGATCTTTCGTATATCTGGGAAGAAGAGAGTAACGTCTTAGTAATATAAAGTATAGTAATAAATAATAATCCTTGATGAATTTGAGGGAGGAATAACATAAATTTATTCATTTACAAACGCAGTCAGTCGCGGGTTTGATGAAAGATACACACACACACACACCCAAGCGGTGGTGTGTTTATCGGTACACACGTTATTTTTGCATGCTTACGAGTAAATTTTTCGATTTTTAAACCTAAATAAAACTATCTAGATAAAACTTAACCTAACCTAACCTACCTAACCTAGCTTATCTAACCTAACCGAAAACACTCCATTTCAACGTATTTTAAAGAGGTGTGTACACTTAAACTGTCGCCCTAAACCTCATGTACGTATCTGCAAACCTACATAATTCCTGAGTTTTGTACGGGGAGATTTCCACTTGAGGGAATAATTGTTTGACCCCTTTCTCCCTCATGTTTAGCCCCATTACTTTTCTAGTTTTAAGACGTTCGCCCCATTATTTTGACGATTTTAAGAACTTTCGACCCATTTCTGTCAATTTTAAGACCTTTCGTGCCATTTAGGGGTCGATTTTATCCTGGCGAGCGATAGCGAGCCTGTAATTTAAGAGGAACCGGCTTGCAGCCGGAAATTTTCTACCGAAAACTGTACAAATTTATCTTGAAAGGAGCTCAAGGGGGTGCAATCTTAAGCTTGATGGATATCTAGAGACCAAACTAAAAACCTCCCCTTAAACACACCACCGCTTGTCCACACATACACACACACACCCACACCTAGATTACATAACAACAGCTTCCATGCCACACCTCTCCTCATCTTCCTCCCACCATCCTTTAAACACACACAACAACACACCTCTCCTCATCATCTTCCTTGCCACACCATCCTTTAACACACACACAACACACAACACACCCACACCCATACACACACACACACAACACACCTCTCCTCATCATCTTCCTTGCCGCACCATCCTTTAAACACACACACACACACACACACACACACAACACACCCACACCCATCACACCTAGATTACATAACAACAGCTTCCATGCCACACCTCTCCTCCTCATCATCATCCTCCCACCATCCTCTTATCTTCACGCCCGGGGTATTTTATGCAACCTAGATACGGCACTTTATATACGACACTGCTATTATAACTCGGGTTCCATTG
Organism: Lithodes maja; assembly: GCA_037953745.1. Lineage (NCBI taxonomy): Eukaryota > Metazoa > Arthropoda > Malacostraca > Decapoda > Lithodidae > Lithodes > Lithodes maja. Next base: position 8,191 of record JBAKBP010033361.1, read on the forward strand.
CAGTTCACGGTAAAATGACCACTTGCGAGTTTCGATCTACAAGGAAGTTGGAGCCGTGGCCATCAATATATAGCAGAATGATCAGCTAAAATACGGTCATATAACCACCATACTTGTTATCCATCAGAAACCCATATTATTATTGCATTTCTCTTTAAAATATCGATGCTCGCTCACGACTCCAACTTCCTTATAGCCAGAAGCTCGCACGTGGTCAATTGAACCTGTTTATCACATTAAGGGTACCGGTACCGGAAGGTTTCTAGGGTGTTCGTTAGACCTCCATCAAACACCCCGTTGACCCCCTTTCAAGATAAATTTGTACATTTTTCGGTAGAAAAATTTCCCGGCCGAAGGCCGGTTCCTCTTAAATTACAGGCTCGCTATCGCTCGCCAGGATAAAATCGACACATAAATGGCACGAAAGGTCTTAAAATTGACAGAAATGGGTCGAAAGTTCTTAAAATCGTCAAAATAATGGGGCGAACGTATTAAAATTAGAAAAACAATGGGGCTAAACATGAGGGAGAAAGGAGTCGAGGAAAAAAATCCCTCAAGTGGATATCTCCCCTTAAGACGTTAGGCTACAGTTGTATTCAAGCCGCGGTATCAAGTCTAGGGATTTGAAGAGCGTTATCATATAGGCAATGTGGGGTGGAAGTGGAGTGGTTGCATTGAGGCAGTTGGACAAAATTCAAAATAAAGCTATTAGATTAATCAATAACCCTGCAATCACACAGGACCTTCCTACATTATCCATACGAAGAAACGTTGCATCCCTTGCATTATTCTACAGATATTTTCACAGCAATTGTTCCGAGGAACTTGCTTCAATTGTGCCGCCTCTCCACATCTTTCCCCGTAGAATTAGGGCAGCTGAGAGCGCCCATGAATTTACACTTTCTCCTCCACAATGCAGAACTTCTGCTTATCAGAATTAATTTATCCCCAGAGCTACTACTCTTTGGAATTCACTTCCCTCGAATTGCTTTCCACAAACTTACAATCTACAAATGTTTAAATCCAGTTGTTACAAACATTTTATGAATGGAGGAAGCCTTTAGGCACATGGACCTTTTTGTTTTATCTGTGTTTTTCCTTCCTCCGTTCATGGTCTCAAAAAAAAAATAAAAATAAAAAAAAAAATAAAAAATCAACGCGTGATTTATATATAGTTTATAAGATCACGGAGAGGAAGAGAACTTACGTGGCCCACTGCATATTAGCATGGACACTTTAACTACCCTATTCATACGCCTCATTTGCTTACAGGGTAGGGATGGTTCAGAAATGGGTTGGACAAAATAAAAGAGCTCTCAGCCTCCCACCTTCCTGTTCCCAAGGTCGAGTCCCGTCACGGATTTATTGTCTGGTCCCCCTTCTCCCTCATGTTTAGCCCCATTAGTTTCAGATTCTAAGACGTTCGCCCCATTAGGTACTTTGGCAATTTTAAGACCTTTCGCCCCATTTATGGTATTTTGAAGACCTTTTGTGCCATTCAGGTGTCGATATTTTTCCTGGCAAGCGATATTTCAAATTTCAGCTTCATTTAGACGAGTTTATGAAGCTTAGGAAGGATGTTTGGTACCGGTAGCTAAATGGATTAAGGGGGGGGGGGGGTGACCTGCTTTTTTTCTCTCCTTTTCTCTCTTTCTTTCTCTGGCTTGTATCCATGCAGCCTCATTCAGCCAACTGTTTTCAGACGTTTATCCCCATCCAGGTGTCGATTTCTTCCTGGCGAGCGATAGCGAGCCAGCATTATATGGAGAAATCCGGCTTCGCCGGAGACATTTTTCTATCGAAAAATGTACAAATTTAGCCTGCTGTAAAAAAAAATAAAAAAAAATATGCTGGCTCGCTACCACACGCCAGGAATAAATCGACACCTGGATGGGGATAAACGTCTTAAAACAGTAGGCTGAATGGGGCCGAATGGATGTAAGCCAGAGGAAGAGAGAAAAGGAGAGACCAAAAGCAGGTCACCCCCCTTTATTGAGACACCGGCAGTTCGTAACCTATTAATGGGCAGACGTCCTTCCCAAGCTGAATATAATGGTCCACTAGTTGTCAGAATATGGTGACCGAAAACATGGTGACCGGTCAACTCAACCAGTAGCTCTCAACCAGTACCAAATCAACCAATACGGTTAGGTTAGGTTAGGTTAGTACTATATTTTGGCACTGGTTTGGTTGGTCTGGGTTAATTTGGTACTGGTTGAGAGCTACTGGTTGAATGGTCTACTGGTTGAGATGTTAGGTTAGGTTAGGTTAGTACTATATTTTGGCACTGGTTTGGTTGGTCTAGGTTGATTTGGCACTGGTTGAAATGGTCTACTGGTTGAGATGACATGGAACCCAAGAACATCACCGTTACAGACTGGGTAGACGTCCCTCCTAAACTGAATATAATGGTCCACCAGTTGCCAGACGTTACCGGTAGCCTACAGAAAGGGTTAGGGAAGGCCAGGGAGGGTACCGGGTACAATAGTCAAGAAGCTGGACCGGTTAACCTTGAACCAGTGTCTTTCATTAAGGAGATTTTTTTTTTGTATCCCTAGACCTCCAAAATATAGACACCCAAATGGCACAAAAGGTCTTAAAATCGACGAAGAAATGGGGCGAAAGGTCATAAAAGCGCCAAAATAATGGGGTGAACGTCTTAAAGTCTCATAACTAATTGGACTAAACATGAGGGAGAAGGGGGGGGGGGGGGGTCCAAAACACCCCCTCCCTCCCCTTAAACAATAGTATTACCAGTAGTTACAATGATAATAGTCAGATCACCAAGCGTTCCAATGATAATAGTATACTGACAGTTTAAAATGGTAACTGTTAAGGGCAGATCTCCACTTGAGGGATTTTTTTCCTGACCCCTTTCACCCTCATGTATAGCCCCATTGCTTTTGATATTATAAAACGTTCGCCCCATTAGTTTAGCGATTTTAAGAACTTTCACCCCATATTAAGACCTTTCGTGCCATTCAGGTGTCGATTTTATCCTGGCGAGCGATAGCGAGCCTGTAATTTAAGAGGAACCGGCCTTCGGCCGGGACATTTTTCTACCGAAAAATGTACAAACTTATCTTGAAAGGGACTCAAGGGGGTGTAATTTCAAGCTTGATGGAAGTTTAGGAAACACACTAAAACCTCCCCTTAAACCTCCCCTTAAACCTGCCCTTAAACCTCTCCTTAAATACTAATTATAACTATTAGTTAAAATATCAATAGTTACAGTAGCAATATTAACCCTTTGAAGCTCGGATGCGTTTTAGCAGTTTATTTTGGCTGTCATTAGACGATTTTATGCAGCTGAGGAAGGATCTGTGGGGTATTAAAAGGGTAAAGACTATCTCAATCAACCCTCTGACTGTGACTAAGCTGAATAAATCGTCTAATAGTAGCCAGAAACAGAACAGAAACGCGAATTGGAGCTTGAAAGGGTTAAAATGCCAATAGTTAAAGTGGTAGTAGTTATAATAATAATAGTTGTTATTATGCTCTCTCCACTAACCAACTTTACTCCTAAACTCGATTCATGAAATTAACAAACACATGTGGCAGTCCGGGGATTCGAACCTAGATGCTCACACCGAAAATCAACACACTTATGCATTGCACCACGAAGACAGTAAGGAGGGAGGGAGGGAGGTAGGCAAGTAGGTAGGTAGGTAGGTAGGGAGGGGTGGGGGGGGGAGGGAGGGAGGGTAGGTAGAAAGGTAGGTATGGAGGGAGGTAGATAGTAAGTAGATAGGTAAGTAGAAAGGTAAGTAGAAAGGTAGGTAGTTAGGCAGGTAGTTAGGAAGGTACAGTAGATAATTAGGTAGGTAGGAAGGTAGTTAGTTGGGAAGGTAGGTAGGGAGATAGGTAAGTAGAAAGGTAGGTAGTTAGGCAGGTAGTTAGGAAGGTAGTTAGGAAGGTACGGTAGGTAATTAGGTAGTTAGTTGGGCAGGGAGGGAGGGAGGTAGGTAAGATGGTAGGTAGGTACGGTAGCTAGGAAGGTAGTTAGTTGGGAAGGTAGGGAGTGAGGTAACATGGCAGGTAGGCAAGATGGGAGAGTATTGCTATAGAGTACCTTAATAAACAGAGTAGCGGACATAGGGAGCCCGGGAGTCAAAAACAACATGGCGCCTGAGGACTTAAATGCTCTGAGAGACAGATTGGTGGATTATGAAATTCATATATGTCACAATAGACTAACATGAGGTACGGTATATAAGCTGTAGAAATAAACGAACAAACAATGGTAATCTATGGGGGGTAAAGCGTGAGGTGGAAACAAAATGGCGACCATAAGCCAAATTGACAGTACGGTACCCTCTCATATATAGGCACTCTTGATTGTGAAATAATAAGATGTACAAACAGGGTAACATAACGTACGATATATTATCTAAAGAAATAGGCGTAAGAATAACGGTAATCTATGGGATAACAGCGTGAAGTAAAAACAAGATGTCGTCCATATGCCACGTTGACAGTAGGGTACCCTCTGATATACAGGTAACCCCCAGGTATTGCTACGTAGAGACTGGACTGGCTAGCCTTGACGGGTCTTTTCTTAAGGGGAGACGAATCGCTTTTCTAGACCACCTTCTCCCTCATCTTTAGACCCATTAGTTTGGCGATTTATGAACTTTCGCCCCATTTCTGTCAATTTTAAGACCTTTCCTGTCAATTAGGTCTCTATTTTTTCCTGGCGAGCGATAGCGAGCCTGTAATTTAAGAGGAATTGGCCTTCGGCCAGGACATTTTTCTACCGAAAAATGTACAAATGTATCTTGAAAGGGGGTCTAGGGGGCTTCATTTAAGCTTGATGGAGGTCTAGCGAGGAGGAAACTAGAATTTTTTTTTTTTTTTTTTTTTTTTTTGTTTACAAAAAGTGAAGGATCTCCCCTTAGGCTAAACATCCACCCATACAACACTCCGTTACGTGAATCTTTAGAGGGGGGGGGGGGGGTATTTTATATATATATATATATATATATAATATATATATATATATATATATATATATATATATATGTTGGCTGCTCCTTCACGCTAAAATATACGTCTCATCTCCCTTCAACCTAAATGTATACATTTGTCGGTAGAAATATGTGCCGACCGAAGCCGTTTTAATCTAAGTTTAGGACTCGCTATCGCTCGACAGGAAAAAAAACGACACCTGAATGAGGCAAAACGTCTTATAATAGCGAAACTATTTAGCGAAACTTCATAAATCGCTAAACGTCTTAATATCGTCAAACTACTAGGCGAAACGTCTTAAAATCGCCAAACTAGGAGGGTACAGAGAGAGAGGGGGAGGAGAGAGAGAGACAGAGAGGGGGAGGGGAGAGAGACAGAGAGGGGGAGGGAGAGAGACAGAGAGGGGGAGGGAAGAGAGACAGAGAGGGGGAGGGAGAGAGACAGAGAGGGGGAGGGAGAGAGACAGAGAGGGGGAGGGAGAGAGACAGAGAGGGGGAGGGAGAGACAGAGAGGGGAGGGGAGAGAGACAGAGAGGGGGAGGGAGAGAGACAGAGCAGAGGGAAGGGAGAGAGACAGAGAGGGGGGAGGGGGAGGGAGAGAGACAGAGAGGGGGGAGGAGAGAGAGACAGAGAGGGGGAGGGAGAGAGACAGAGGGGGGGAGGGAAGAGAGACAGAGGGGGAGGGAGAGAGACAGAGAGGGGGAGGGAGAGAGACATGAGAGGGGAGGGTGAGAGACAGAGAGGGGGTTGTGAGAGACAGAGTGGGGGAGGGAGAGGAGACAGAGAGGGGGAAGGAGAGACAGAGGGGGGAAGGAGAGACAGAGGGGGAAGGAGAGACAGAGAGGGGGAGGGAGAGAGACAGGAGGGGGGAGGAGAGAGACAGAGAGGGGGAGGGAGAGAGACAGAGAGGGGGAGGGAGAGAGACAGAGAGGGGGAGGGAGAGAGACAGAGGGGGAGGGAGAGAGACAGAGAGGGGGAGGGAGAGAGGACAGAGAGGGGGAGGGAGAGAGACAGAGAGGGGGAGGGAGAGAGACAGAGAGGGGGAGGGAGAGAGACAGAGAGGGGGGAGAGGGAGAGAGACAGAGAGGGGGAGGGAGAGAGACAGAGAGGGGGAGGGGAGAGAGACAGAGAGGGGGAGGGAGAGAGACAGAGAGGGGAGGGGGAGAGACAGAGAGGGGGAGGGAGAGAGGACAGAGAGGGGGAGGGAGAGAGACAGAGAGGGGGAGGGAGAGAGACAGAGAGGGGGAGGGAGAGAGACAGAGAGGGGGAGGGAGAGAGACAGAGGGGGAGGGGAGAGAGACAGAGGGGGAGGGAGAGAGACAGAGAGACAGAGAGGGGGAGGGAGGAGAGAGGAGACAGAGAGGGGGAGGGAGAGAGACAGAGAGGGGGAGGGAGAGAGACAGAGAGGGGGAGGGAGAGAGACAGAGAGGGGGAAGGAGAGAGACAGAGAGGGGGAAGGAGAGAGACAGAGGGGGAAGGAAGAGAGACAGAGAGGGGGGAGGGAGAGAAAGAGAGAGGGAGACAGAGAGAGATAGTGTGTGTGTGTGTGTGTGTAAACCCGGAAACATCTGCTAGGCCCTTTAAACCGTTCATGTGTGTTTTGTGCGTGTTCTTCCCTGCAGGTGTAAGGAGGGGGGGGGGGGGGGAGGGGTGTCATGTAAACACTTTAATGCACCAAGTTTTGTGTGCGTGTGTGTGTGTGTGTGTGAGAGAGAGAGAGAGAGAGAGTGTGTGTGTGTGTGAACGAGCGAGCGTAGAGAGAGAGAGGGGGGGTGGTGTGTGAGTGTGAAAGTGAGAGGTGAGAGTGAGTAAGGGGGGGAGGGGGGTATGTGGATAAGTTAGAGTGAGGTAGTAGTAGTAGTAGTAGTAGTAAAAGAATAAAGCATCATTAGTTTTCAGTAGTGGTGCATGAGGAAGTAATTATGTTGTCAATGGTAGGATGGTAATGATTGTGGGTTGTTAGTGTTGTCATTGGTGGTAATGGTTGTTAGTGTTGTAATTGGTGGTAATGGGTGTTAGTGTTGTAATTGGTGGTAATGGGTTGTGGGTTGTTAGTGGTGAAATTGGTGGTATTGGTTTTGGGTTGTTAGTGGTGAAATTGGTGGTAGGGGAGGTGTGGTGGAGTGGTCATGCCACTGGATTGGTAATCCAATGGACCCGGGTTCAAATCCCGATATGTCAATGGGAAGTTATTATTGGGATTGAATTTGTGCTGTACCTAGTATCAGTGCATTACCACAAAGACCACCGAAATGCCAAAAAAAATACCCTCATTGTTCCCTGATTAAATAACACTGTATGAATATTCCCATATTCAAAATATGTTACAGGGGGACAATGCCTAGTGAGTTCACTTCTCAATAGGTGGCGTTCTGAGAGTGAGGGTCTGAGTCTGGAGGGTGAGACGGTGAAGCACTTGAGCGAAGCAACCAGCCGCTTCAGAGATGGAGCTGCTTTGAGCCATGATGGATGCTTCACATGTCTCACTCCCCAGGCTGGAACAAGACCTCACGGGCTTCACCGTGTTGAGCGGTGGAATTTACAGGCTCTCAGCCCTATGCCCGAGAGGGAGTAGTTTGGAATATAGAAAAAAAAAAAAAAAAAAAAAAAAATGGTTTTGGGTTGTTAGTGGTGAAAATTGGTGGTAATGGTTTTGGGTTGTTAGTGTTGTATTGGTGGTGGTAATGGTTGTGGGTTGTTAGTGTTGTAATTGGTGGTAAATGGTTTTGGGTTGTTAGTGTTGTAATTGGTGGTAATGGTTGTGGGGTTGTCAGTGTTGTGTTGTTGTTGTTGTTGTTGTTGTTGTTGTTCCCAAAGCTGCCTGGCCGAACAGCCCCAAGGGCTCCGAGCACGGCCAAGGCCCATATCCGAGCGCCCCCACAGAACCCTCCCTGCCGACCACAATAAAGCCTGGGTGACCGAAGCCACTCCATGGCGGGGAGCTGAGGAGGGTGCGGAAACGCCCGGGAAACCAAAGCCCCACCCAGGGCCCTGTGCCCCTCAGCAATTATGAAGAGAAAGTTGAGGGGCAAGGGAAAAATGTGACGCTTTGGCTTCCAATCTTGGTAGATTGGGAGGTCAATCCACGGAAGAGGACGCCGTCACTCGAGATCTAGAAAATATATAAGTAAAAGGAACAGTCAGAGTAAGCTATGGGTATGGCAGAGATCGCTCAGTTCTCACTCTGATAGACCAGCCCATCACCATTGTCCAGTGTTGTAATTGGTGGTAATGGTTGTGGGTTGTTAGTGTTGTAATTGGTGGTAATGGTTTTGGGTTGTTAGTGGGTGAAATTGGTGGTAATGGTTTGTGGGTTGTTAGTGGTGAAATTGGTGGTAATGGTTGTGGGTTGTTAGTGGTGAAATTGGTGGTAATGGTTGTGGGTTGTTAGTGGTGAAATTGGTGGTAATGGTTGTGGGTTGTTAGTGTTGTAGCCATTCCAACATAACTGGTACACAATCAGACAGGGGTGTGGTCAAGAGTGGGGTCCCACAAGGAACTGTTTTAGGACCTCTGCTGTTCATCCTTTACAGTAACGATCTTCATGTAAGTATAACAGCAAGATCAGTACCGGCAAATTTGCGGATGAAACTAACATAGGTAAGTTGGTCAAGGATGAAAGTATACAGTTTTTCGTCTGCTATAGCCACACATGGTTCGTCATGTTGGCAGCCATGACAGCCTTTCCACTAGCCCAAACCGGCGCTCGCCTCCGTTTCATTGCCCCTTTGGATCACATATAATCCAGTCTTGGGGATGAAAGTGAAATATCAATATTTACCTACTTATTAATTAACGAAGTATTATTAGATTCCTCTTTCTACTCATTATTTATTATGAATGTTATAATGTTAAGTGTATATCGTAATATCTTTTATAGCCACTCCATATTCGTCTACTTTAGATACACAAAAATCTAATTCCTAAACGTGGACGTAAGGAAGCCTGTGTGTTCAATAGGGTAATTGACCCAGCAATTTTACTCATCTTGCGAGCGCCATTGCTTTATGAGTCAGTCCTCGAAGCATAATGAGGCTTTACTTGTGATTTTTATTTATTTATTTATTTATTATTATTATGTTTATTTTTATCAGCAGAACACCTGCAAACCAACTGCAACATTGATATCACCATACCCTACATTATTAGCCACATATTACCACGTGTGAAAATGGACCTGTATTCCACTGAAATATCGTATATAGGTAGACGTTTTGATTTTCGTTTTCACTCTCGCATTTCTTGTATATCTATCAATAACATTAAGTGTTTAATATCTCCGAAGTGATATTCACGTCAAGATTATAGAGCAATATATTCATATTTCCGTCTGACAACTAAGTCCAGGAACACGTTTTTAAACACCCTGTATAAGGTGGGCGGGCTCTGAGATATGGCTACCAGGGCTGCCAACACGACAAACTATGTGTGGCTATAGCAGACGAAAAACTGTATGCTTTCATTCTTGACCAACTGTACAGTTATTAATTCTGATAATGTTAATCCGACTCTCCAAATAGATTTAGGTACCGATACACTACACGAATGGGCAGCAAATTGGCAGATTAAGTTTAATGTAGGTAAGTGTGTTGTGATAAAATTGGGGAAATCGATAGAAGAGCAGGACATAATATGTTAGACAACATAGCTATATGTAACTCATATAGTGACAAATATTAAGGAATTATTGTCACCAGTGATCTGAAACCGAGAAACCAATCCATTACCGGTAGTGTTCGAAATAAGGCAAATAGAGTTCTTAGATTTATATCTAGCAGCGAGAGTAACAGAACAGCTGGGTTCCATGTCATCTCAACCAGTAGACCATTTCAACCAGTGCCAAATTAACCCAGACCAACTAAACCAGTGCCAACCAGTGGGGTTTTGAACAGAAATATTGAGAGTGTAAATGAGAGGTTTAATGGAACAATTTTAGCGTCAGGCGAAAGCGATAAGGATATTCAGTCTCATGCTAAAAATGATGACTATAATGCAAATGATAGTAGTGATGGTGCAACGGAAGATGGAAATGTCGTTAGAAATAAAGGTAAATTAGGTATAAAGAAAAGAAGTAAATTGAGAGTATATTACACAAACTGTAGGAGTCTATGTAACAAAATGAACGAACTTAGAGCCCTTGTTAGCAAAGAAAATATAGACATAATAGCGCTAACTGAAACGTGGATTAATACAGAAACCAGGCATTTTTTAGCAGAATTTGATATACCAGGATATAGTTTGTTTAAATATGACCGAACAAGTAAGAGGGGTGGCGGTATAGCAGTGTTTGTCAGGAGTACATTAAAAAGCTGTATTAAATCAGGTATTAGACTAAATAACGATAATGAAAGTGTTTGGGTAGAGGTTAACGAAGGTAGTGAGACCATAGTTATTGGAGTTATGTATAGACCGCCAAATATGAGTAGAAATGACGGAACGTCATTATGGGAGGAAATTAAAATGGCATCAAGGTTTAGCAATGTGTGCATTATGGGGGATTTTAATTTTCCGAATATAGATTGGCAGCATCAAATAGGAGACTCTGATTCTGAGGAGTTTATAGAGGTAGTACAAGATAGTTTTTTATTTCAATTCATAGATACGCCGACTAGAGGTAATAATATTCTCGATTTAGTTTTCAGTAACAATGAACATATGGTAAATAATGTAGAGATAGGGGACCACCTAGGAAATAGTGACCACAATTCTGTGTATTTTAATATACAATGGAAAGGTAATACCAGAGAGAATACAACATTAATACCTGACTTTAGAAAAGCCAATTATGGGGGGTTAAGAAGAGCCCTATTAGCCGACCCTATGGTCAAAAAATTAAGTCGATCCAGGTGTCCAAATGAGTGTACCCCTTCTCAGGCACCTGTCATCTTAAGTCAGGAAGAGACGTCAACCTTGGTAGATACATACGATAATTTTATCAAGTCAGTATTCAATGCACAAAATAAATACATCCCCAAAAGAAAATTTAGATCAACACAGAACCAACCCAAATGGATGAATAATAGACTATTAGATCTTCTAGGACAAAAGAGAGGAATATATAGAAAGATTAGGAAAGGCGAAATTCACCTACTTGCTTACTATCAGAATCTATCAAGACAGGTAAAAAAGGATATTAGGAAAGAAAAAAGAAATTATGAAATCAAGGTTGCCAATGACTCAAAAAATAATCCTAAAGCTTTTTACCAACTATATAAATCCAAGGTTAGAGATGTAATTGGTCCCCTTAAAACTTCGATAGGAGAAATGACAGAAAATGATTTAGAAATGTGCAGTACATTAAATAGTCAATTTCTTTCCGTTTTCACTAATGAAAATTTGGCACAGTTTCCAGAAGTCCGTAAGGTATATAGCGATAGTATAGAAAATAGGTTAAGTACGGTTACTATAAGTAGAAATGATGTGCTTAAGGAAATTGACAGACTGAAACCTCATAAATCGCCTGGTCCTGATGAGGTATATGCTAGAGTATTAAAAGAATGTAGGGATGAGTTAAGTTACCCATTAACATTTTTATTTAACAAGTCATTGGAGACAGGTATAGTTCCAGAAGCTTGGAAGCTTGCAAACGTAGTTCCGATCTTCAAAAAAGGTGACAAATCAATAGCATCCAATTACCGTCCCATTAGTCTTACATCAATCATAGGAAAGCTACTAGAGTCAATTATTGCTAGTAAAATTAGAAACCACTTAGATACATTTAATTTAATAAATTCTTCTCAGCATGGATTCACTCAGGGACGTTCTTGCCTTACTAATTTGCTTAGTTTTTTCTCAGAGGTATATGAAGCAGTAGATAATGACAAGTCATATGATATAATATATTTAGATTTCAGTAAAGCTTTCGACAGAGTCCCCCATGAGAGATTGATGAGAAAGGTTGAGGCGCATGGAATAGGTGGGGCGTTGTTGGGATGGATTAGGTCATGGCTAATTGGTAGGAAGCAGAGAGTCAGCATAAATGGTACGAAGTCAGAATGGGGAGCAGTCAAAAGTGGTGTCCCCCAGGGATCTGTATTAGGTCCTCTGTTGTTTGTTATATACATAAATGACCTAGATTTAGGTATAACTAGTAGGATAAGTAAATTTGCAGACGATACCAAAATGGGGAGAACAATTGATTCAGATATAGATATAGAGTGCCTCCAAAGGGATCTAGATACCTTACACGAATGGTCAGTAAATTGGCAGATGAAGTTTAACATTGACAAATGCAAGGTATTAAAGATAGGGAAGATGCATACAAATGTTAAATATAAACTAGCTAATGTGGAATTAGAAAACTCGAATTGTGAGAAAGATCTAGGTGTGTTTGTTAGCAATGATTTGAAGCCTAGAGAACAGTGTATAAGCGTTCGAAACAAGGCAAACAGGATTCTCGGGTTCATCTCTAGGAGTGTGAGTAACAGAACTGCTGATGTTATCTTAAAACTTTACTTGTCATTAGTGAGACCCCATATGGATTATGCTGTTCAATTTTGGTGTCCTTATTACAGAATGGACATAGATTCATTGGAGAGAGTACAACGTAGAATGACAAAAATGATCCATAATATTAGAAATCTTCCGTATAAAGAAAGGTTGAAGAAATTAGGCTTACATTCGTTAGAGAGACGCAGAGTTAGAGGGGATATGATAGAGGTGTTCAAGTGGGTTAGTGGGATTAACAAAGGGAACATGACAAATGTACTAAAGCTCAGTGATAGCGAAAGAACTCGTACCAATGGTTTCAAATTAGATAAATTTCGTTTCAGAAAAGATATAGGCAAATATTGGTTTGGTAACAGAGTTGTAGATGGGTGGAATGGACTACCAGGTGCTATAGTGGGATTAAAAACGATAGGGAGCTTTAAGATAAAATTGGATAAGCATATGGACGAGAAGGGTTGGGTGTGAAGGGGGATCAGCAGGGTTGGGCCAATCAGCGCTCTGCAGACCCCCGTAATCCTGCGTTAATCTCTAACCGTTTTGGTAAGATGATCCTCAGGGTATTAGAGTGTTGAGCCTATAATTGGGCTTTGTAATTGGGGTTGTGTGGGACAGGGATCTGCCTTGCTTGGGCCAATCGGCTTTCTGCAGACTCCCATTTTCTTATGTTCTTATGTTCTTATATACATAAATGACCTAGATTTAGGTATAACTAGTAGGATAAGTAAATTCGCAGACGATACTAAAATAGGGAGATCAATTGATTCAGATAGCGATATAGAGTGCCTCCAAAGGGATCTAGATACCTTACATGAATGGTCAGTAAATTGGCAGATGAAGTTTAACATTGACAAATGCAAGGTATTAAAGATAGGGAAGATGCAAACAAATGTTAAATATAAACTAGCTAATTTAGAATTAGAAAATTCAGACTGCGAGAAAGATCTAGGTGTGTTTGTTAGCAATGATTTGAAGCCTAGAAAACAGTGTATAAGCGTTCGTAATAAGGCAAACAGGATTCTCGGGTTCATCTCTAGGAGCGTGAGTAACAGAACTGCTGATGTTATCTTAAAACTTTACTTGTCATTAGTGAGACCCCATATGGATTATGCTGTCCAATTTTGGTGTCCTTATTACAGAATGGACATAGATTCATTGGAGAGAGTACAGCGTAGAATGACAAAAATGATCCATAATATTAGAAATCTTTCGTATGAAGAAAGGTTGAAGAAATTAGGTTTACATTCGTTAGAGAGACGCAGAGTTAGAGGAGATATGATAGAGGTGTTCAAGTGGGTTAGTGGGATTAACAAAGGGGACATGACAAATGTACTAAAGCTCAGTGATAGCGAAAGAAC
>JBAKBP010033362.1:0-21961 GCA_037953745.1 Lithodes maja
GACATACCTGATGGAAAACACACACTGCATGCAACTGCTACTGCTGTATTTCAGTTCAGATATGCAAGTGAACCTGCAAGAAAAGCCATACTTGACAGGCATACTACCTGCCAATGAAAAATCCCTTTTAAGTGCAATGAGTCCAACATCACCACAGCTCCTCCCATGCAACGTTAGAAGCCAACAAAAACCTGTATCTAGTAAAAAGTATACTCGCTTTGCAGTTGAACAAAATCCAGACATTGTAGATAAGTGCCTCCAGGCTTTCGTCCAGCGTTCACATCATGTCACCTGATACAGACTTGTTTGTGTTAGCTTTACAAAAGCTATATCTCATGGGTAACAACGTGTCCATGCTGGTAGGAACAGGCAGCAAAAGACGTCTTGTGAAACTTCAGCCCATACATCAAGCTCTTGATCAGAATCTGGCAGCTGGACTGATAGGATTTCATGCTTTTACAGGCTCGGACACCACCGGACGGATAGCTGGCAAAGGCAAACAAACGTGCTGGAAACTATTCAAAAAGGCAAACAAGGACATTCTCAAAGCATTTGCACAGTTGGGACAGACGCTGATCCCTTCCACTGAGGTTGTTCAAGGTCTAGAAGAGTTTGTTTGCCTACTGTTTGCACCAAGGGTCAACATCAAGGACCTGGGACAACTGCGCTGGCATTTGTTCAAAAAGAAAAAGGCGGAGGCGGAGAAACTTCCCCCTACAAAAGCGGCACTGGCAGAACACATTCTAAGAGCCCACTACCAGGCAATGATCTGGTTGCTTGCAGACACACCAAATCCCAATTTGCCATCACCTACCAAGTATGGATGGAATGAAGAAAACAACCAGTACATGCCGAAGGAGTCTGATCTGCCACCAGCCCCTACTGCTGTTGTCGAGCTGGTAAAATGTGGGTGTGGAAGGAGTCGATGCTCAACTGAAGCTTGTTCTTGTAAGAAACATTCACTGGCATGTACAGAGCTATGTGCATGTGATGCAGACTTCAACAACTGTGCAAATCCGAATAACAAACCAGCACAGAATGACACATATGACAGTACAGATGATGCAACAGAGTTGGAGGATGATATCGAACTGCAAATTTAGTGCAGTTGCTTAGTGCTTTATAAAACGTTCTCAATCATTGCAGTAGCTATCAAAGTTTAAACTGAATGTGAATTTGTTTTCTACATATGAAGAGCTTTCATATGATATGCTACATGCATATGTTTTAGTAATATGTATAGGTTTCACAAAAAATATCAAGCGGACAGTTTGTCATTTCATGATTAATATTGAATCCAGTCAAATTTGTATGAACGTTGATTAGAAAAAATGGCGCCATCGTTTTGTTTAATCACAATAGCATATTCTTCAAAATTATGCATGGTGCCAAGAATTAACATGAGTTGCCCACGGGCATTGGTATCAGCAACATAAGCCCCTGCACTAACAACCCGGACACAGACAGAGGGCAGGCCCTACAATGCCAATCAGATAACCTTTTCATCCTCAAGACCTCCATCAACATACCCATACTCCTCACCAAGCCCTCTTTGACCCATCATCTCCAGATATCACCTTTTGCTCCCCAGAACTCGCCCCCACAACATCCTGGAGGGTGGTTAAAACCTTAGGCTCTGACCACCTCGCGATAATTATCACCACCAAAACCAGATTCACCCTAGCTAGCCCAAGATTCACTTACACCAACTATAAAAGAGACAACTGGGAAGCTTTCACAAACGAGACAGAACAACACTTTGAAACCCTAAACAGCACACCCATCACTAACATCAACAATGCTGTCCAAACATTCAACACAACTATCCAAAATTCTGACAAGAAACACTTTCCAAGAGGTAACAGAAAAAGACACAACCCCAACTTCTCACCAAAAATGCAAAACCTCATCAGACAACGCGACACACTGAAACACACCCCAGCACCCCACACACAAGACATCAAACAACAAATCCAAGCACTCAACACCCAGATTAACAACAAAATACAAGAACAACCAACACTAAATTGGAATAACTACCTACAACACTTGATCACAAAACAGACCCCAAAAACTCTACAAAATTCTAAACAGCATCACACTTTCCAACAGCAACACAACCCAGTCACATGCTGCAATCACAACAACAGACTCTACTCCTTCATAATTATAAACAACAAGCAAACACTCTCATTAATCACTGCTCTCTTGTCAGCCACCTAAAACCCCATAAAGACGACCGACGAGTCACCCGACGTAAGAGACAATTCCCCACAGACCCTAACTATGCTGTGACGCACGTCAACTCCCCAGCGACCACGAGGGGGTAGCGTGGCTCCCCATCCTCTTCTCCCCTCTCCCCAGGCAGTGTTATGGGCTGTAGGTTATTGATTGAGTTCTAGTTTCTTCCTAGTGCATCATAGTGTCACAGGTAGTCCAGAAATACTCTTTATTTTCACCTGTGACAACGGGAAGTATTTTATATCGTTAGTAGAAAGTAAGATGCATTGTGGAGGGAGAGAGAGAATAGCGCGAGCGTGGTGATAATATGTGCGTGCGTAGGTATGTGTTGCCTCCCTCACTCGAGGTCATAGACTACATATAACCTAGATACGAAAGCGTGACGTCACACGGTTAGTTTGCCGCGCGTCCTAGGGATTTGGTGGCAGCACTATTGTATTGTACTGTAGCAAAGCACCTCAGTGGCTTGTCCTTATTATAGATAGTCTGTGCGCCGCGCGTGCCTGCCAGCTAGCTTGCTGTAGTGTTTCCAAAGTTAAGGGAATATCCGCAAAACGAGGGAGCAATAGATTAAAGAGGGAACGTATTTAAGAGTTAATTAATGTTGGTAAAAACACTTGTAAATTATTTAGTATAAATTAGATATATATATAAGCAAGATGAAAACATTAAGTATACATATACACTATAAAACATAGGCTACTCATATATGATGCAAGCTGTATACCTTCAAGCAACACAACAAGAATTAAATTGTCATTTTGAATATATATTAGTATATTACCTGTTATGTAGATGTTAATTTGTCAAGTAGCACTAAAACTGGACATTTATACTTATGACATCTAGGGATATTTTGTCCCACCATTGACGTTGGCAACTCCCGAATCTCACATCAACAATGGCGGGTTTTGCTTGTGTACCTCCTCATAATGACGACAATTACACGATGACTGGCGCCTTTACAGTAGCCTCTACTTATGTCTATTTAACTATGTCATGTCTGCAGTCTCTGGATAATGTTCAATTGGTTATTAATAGCGTTATTAGTACAAGGTAGGGATTATTACGAATTAATGAGGACCAAGGACAATGATAGTCAATATAATGTCTTTGTGGGGACCCTCCCCTCCCATTGTCCTTTGTGATCGTGCTGCCATCTCTCGAACGCGCGGCTCACTATTTACAGATTTGTGGCGTCTTCTTTCGTGTCTAGGTTATATGTAGTCTATGCTCGAGGTGTTTTTCCGCTCGCGCGCTTTCCTGCGCCCTTGATTGGCTGGTGGATCCTGGTGCCTTCTGCAGCCCTGCGGCCTGGTGACGTAGTCGTCTGTGATTGGCGGCCGCGGTCCTGGGACGGTGGTGCGGGCTCCTGTTTTTGTGTCTCCCTCAGAGCTCCTCTTAGTGCTGTAACGCTAACATCCTTTTGCAATCTATCAGCCCACCTCACCCCCCTATTGCGAACTTTCTCTACCACTGCTTACCTTCTTCTCTCTGTATATCCTACTATAAATTAACTGCCCATTCCCCTTGACGTGATTTCATATATCCGTCACTGTATTATACAGCGAGCTCTCCGATCTATTATATGTACGTAGTTAGGGATTTTGGATCAGAGGGTTATCCATTTTGGCTTGGCGAGGTTTGACATACTCATTGTGTTGCCCCAACCATATTTTCTTGGGTGTCTGCCAGGTTAGTCGATGCTAGACTGGGGAGAGGCTATCAGGTTGCAGTTTCCTATGAGCATAGACTTCGTTGAGCCTATGCAACTGTACCGGATACTTGCGGAGGCCTAGGTCATTTTCTTGTCTGTGTACCTTAGAGCCTAGCACTGTGTTGGCGTGAGGGCGCTAGCACTGTGCTAGCTCGTTAGCTTTTGACTTAGGAGGGTCGCCAGGAGAGAACCAGGTACACGAGACCTGGATCTCTCAAGAGAGCACCCCGTCAATTAATGTAACTAGGCGCACAGACTTGAGAACGACACTAGGCTACCGAGCAGGTGGCTCGGCCCAGGTAGCCTAGCCTACGACTCCCTTGTTAGACTTCGTCCACCTGGCAGACCCCCGATTAGGGTTTATAATCTCATTGTGTATATGTGTGCAGCATTATTGTTCCTTATGTTTATAGTAAGTCGTGATTGTTGCTGAGAGACCCAACCAGAGCAGGCTTGTGCTTGGTGGGAGAAAGCACATCTTTTTGTGGTTAGAGTTTAGACTGCTGACTGTTTTATAATTACACCTGTGCCAGATAACACCGTATGTCCCTACACTATATATGTTCCCACCGTAATAATACACAGTTCAGAATCCGATACGTACTTCTTAGTTGCATCTGACTTTTGCAGAAGATTCCGGCATGATGCTTTAGGACTTTCTTTGTTTCACTTTCTTTCAGACAGGAGTGACAGTTTACTGATTATTTAACGTAACGTTAATTATCCTTCTTCTAGTTTGCTATTAAATCGTTGCTGCGATTTAATTACGCTATCTATCTTTTTCCTTGTATACTTTAATAAAGTAATCGTATGTTGTATGAGTACAGGCTGCTTCAGTGATCATCAGCCTATAGTGTGCACCTTTTACCGAGTCATAGGATACCTCGTTGTCCAGGCACGACTCAGGGCGGTATAGGTGTTTTGTTTTCCAGTGCTTAAGGCAGGGGTTAGAACTAGTGTTACCGTTGTTGCATTTAGCCTTATCTAGTCCAATGATGAAGAGCCCCGTGTCTTGCAGAACCTGGATCGGAACAAATGGCGACCTTGCTTAGGATTTTGTGAACTTAAGAAATACTGTGGGAGTATAGTGGTAATTTTTTTTATTGAGGAATACAGTGGACACAGATTTGTTTTGGCAAGCAGTATAACACATAAAGAGGCTTCAGATAACTTTAAGTGAATAGGTGCTTGCATAAGAGATTATAGATACTTTTTTTGTTTTATAAACTTGCACACTTCTCAGTATACACCATGTCTAGCAACAGCTCAGTTAACGGGGATAATCAGACAGTACAGCCTACGGGTGTTGAGCAGCAGCAAGAATTTAATGATGGCATCAGAGTTATTAATTGTGAGGCTGATGCGAGGAAGTTTGTAGAAAATACCAGTAACAGCGAGTCAGTTGGAGGGGATTGATTGCTATGGTCTGCGTTGTTTGGCCATGGTCCTGTGGCGTGTCGGCTTTGGCAGCATGTCTAAGAGTGACCTGGTGGCTTGTGTGTTGGGTGGTGGCAGTGGGTTGCAGGGTGGAGCGGGGGCTTGGGAGCCTTTATCCAAGCCTCCCTTTCACTCTACTTCTATCGCGCCCCCTAGGTTACCAGACCTTGGCACGCTTCCGCAATCTGATAGTCGCTGGCAGCATGGTTTGCCACTGGGTGGGTCTTCTATAATTGCTCCTCCCCCTCAGGGTTTGACTGCTGATATGTTGTTACAACTGGAGTTTGCTAAGATCCAGCGTGAAGTTGAGATGGCTAAGATTCAGGCGAAGATGGCTAAGATTCAGGCTGAGGAGAGGACAGCATGCCGTGACGCAGAGTTGCAGGTTGAAGCAACTAGGTACTGTGCTGAGATGGATGTTGAGAAATCTAGGGTGGAAACAACAGGGCGGCATCTCGGTTCTGAGAATCGTGGGTCTGAGTCTTTATCGCACTTGCTTAAATTAGTCCCTGTGTTCGATGAGTCTGGTGTGACTGAGTTTTTTGCATGGTTTGAGAAGAAGTGTCGGGAGCATGAGTGCCGGAGATTAAGTGGGCAGCCCTTGTATCATCAAAGCTTGTTGGGAAAGGTCTCAAGGCATATGACTCGCTGTCATTGGAGGACTGTACTAACTATGTGGTGTTGAAGGAGGCTGTGCTCCGGGCCTATGAGTTGCAACCAGAAACCTACAGGTTGAAATTTCGGGGCGTTGTAAAGAGCAAGGAGAGCTCTTTCCTTGAACATGCCCGGGAACTGACTGACGCTATGGGGAACTGGCTCCGGTCTGAGAATGCGACAACAGTTGATCAGGTTAAGCAGTTATTTTTATTGGAGCAGTTCTTCCGGTGCACGGGCAGCGTACTGACATTAAACCTGAAGGAAAAATGCCCTAAGACCGTAGAGGAGGCAGCTAAGCTTGCTGACCTCCGGCTTTCTTTGATTCGTGGGTGCGGGTCTGCTCATCGAAGTGAGACAGGTAACAAGGGGTGTAACACTCCACCCCCCAGAGTCAATGAAGCACAAAATAACACTGTAAAAAGTAAGAGCAATGATACCCATTATAACTACAAACATAGAACCGTCCCGTTTTCAAAAGGGCAGGGCCCTTCCCCACCACCTCAAGGGGGGAAGTCTAGTGGTGAAGTGAAATGTTTTAAATGTCAGGAGGTGGGTCACTTTGCACGTACATGTCCGAGTAATATTCCTGCTAAGCCTGTGTCTTTGGTTCGCAACATGGGGGTGTCTCTGAGTTCTTCTGCGTCTGCCCGGGGTAGGTTGTCAGTTGTCGGGGACACAGCCTGTGAAGAAGGGTTTGGAGGGCTCGACACCTGTCCAAGACACTTTTTGCAGCCATCGAGGGCACGGGCTTGTGAGCTGGGGGAATACTAAACATCAGGTCAAATTGTTGCGTGACACTGGGGCATCACAGACACTTCTTAAAAATTTCACAGGCAAACATATAAACGCGGCTCGGGTTGTTGTGGTACAGGGGATCAATGCTACCAGGTCATAACCATTGATTAGGTTGGAGCTGGAGGTGGATGGTGTGTGTCGTGAACTTGATGTTGGGATCGTAGAGACCTTGCCAGTTGAGGGTGTCGACCTTCTTCTGGGCAACGACTTTGCGGTGCTCACTTCGGAGGTTCCACCCTTAGTTGTTGCCGAGAGGGCGGCCGACGTTAATAGGGAGAATCGGGAGTGGGTCGAGAGGTGTCAGCTTAAACTGATGGCCTGTGCAGTCACCCGTTCTAGTGCGTTAGTTCAGTCACAACCATTGTCTCAGTCTTCAGACCAGCGGAGGAACGGTCGGAAGGAGTAAGCTGAAGCTGGGAGTTTTGTGAGTTTTGCTCCAGCGTCTCTCCTTAGCGGCTTAGTATGCTACTTGATCCAGAGGTGAGCTCCGGAGTGGCCCTAGAACCTGTCACCCCTAGTGACATGGTTGGGCGTGATGGCACTCCGCGACTTAGTAGTTCCCAGTTGGAGGAGAGTTGTGGGAACGGGGCTATCAAACACGAGGACGGGGAAACATGTTATGTGAACCTGTTGGAGGAGTTTGTGAGGCAACCACCTGAACAGCCTACTGTCCCTGCGTTTGTCTGTAGCGGCCAAGGTGGAAAAGGAGAGGGGGCAGTAGGGCACAGGTGGAGGAGAGTAGGGATTGTAATGCCTCGGCGGAGCAGTGGGCGGGGGACACGAGTCTGGTGGCTGTGGAAGCGCTAGAGCACCTGCCTGAGCAGCAGTGTGCAGCGCTCCAGCACCAGCTCGGTTCATACCCCACTGGTCGTGCCGAGCCCCTGAGCCTCACAACTCAGGCGGTGCAAGATGTTCCGCGGGCAGGTCACGTAAATGTTGAAAGACCGTTAGCCTCGTTGTTTCGGTGGTTCAAGGTGGGCGACGAGGCTTGGACATGGTTGGCAGGTCAAGGTCGACCCATGGCTGCCAAGGGTGGTGGTAAAAAGGAGGACTTTGAGCAGATTGGTGTGGTTGGCTGTGGCATAGAAGTGCCCGGTCGTCGCATAGCCTCCCAATGCTGCTCTAGTCGAATGCAACAGCCCTACCATAGACCGACTGTATTTGGCCATGTCGCTAAAAGCGGTGATGCTGCGCAGGCAGATGTAGTCGTAAGGAATTCGGGGGTGCGCATGTACGGTATCGGTGGGGAAGCCTTAGTAATAATGAACTATGGGGGTGACTGCACAGGTGGTACTGATTGTCCCTCTCATGACCTGGCTGTTCTAGGGACGAAGCTGGAGAAGGAGGGAGACTACAGGTTAGAAGCTGTGGTCTCGGCTGGGTTGTGGGAGGGCACTAGGCATGTTGTTCTGCGAGATAAGTTGTTTACTAGGCTGTGGCAGTGCATCCGCATGTTTGTTGCTTCTCCAGGCCTGATGTACGGGGTAGAATCCGACACGGAGGCTGGAGACAGTGCGAGGCTCAGTTTAATTCCCTACCGTATAAATCCTGCTAAAAAGCCTGTCGTGAAAACAGAGGTAGACGACATGTGGAAAAAGGGTCTGAGGGATAAAGGATATTGTGAGTGGTCGTTGCCAGTGAGTTTGCAACCTGACTTGAGTGGCAAGATCAGTGTGTGTGCATTATCCGTGACAGACACCTATCCATTGCCCAAGGGTCTGAGGGATAAGGAATGTCATGAGTGGTCGTTGCCTGTAACTTTGCAACCTGTGTTAAGTGGCAAGATCAGTGAGTGTGTTGATTGCGTGAGTGTGTGTGCATTATCCCTGACAGACGCCTATACCTTATCGAGAGTTGACGACACCATAGACCGCTTCGGGGCTACATCGCCTATCACGAAGGTAGAACTAGTGAAAGGTTATTGGCAGGCCCCGTTGCCGGAAAGAGCGAAGAGAAATGCCAGTCTTGTGATGAACTGGGCAGTTTATCAGTGCCAGGTGTTGTTTTGCTGCCGGGACACAAGTTGGATGTGCGGCATGCTAAGGGCACTGATAATGTTTTGGCTGATTGTTTGTCATGGGAGGGTTTGTTTGCAGGAGAACCCTCGTTGTTCAGTCAGCGTCTGTTGAGAGTGGAGGAAAATAGGCTACATTTATTTAACCCTTCCTCCCCAGGTGTCATTTTAATATGACATCACGGCAGATGGGCAGGTACCCGGGTGTCATTTTAGTAGACAGTAAGCTTGAAAGCCTATTCAGCTTGGTCTGAACGCCGTGCGTCCGACGCATGTAAACAAAGCCAATCGTTGCGTCACCGCACCTCCGAAAACAAGAAGGAGAAGACTCGTTTGTTATTGTATGTCTGTATGTCGTTGTTTAAGTAGTGAAAAGATCGTCGTATTGCTAACATTGCCTGAAAATGCTCTCCACTAAAATCGTCATCACAACTGAACCAGTTGACTTAGAGAGCTCTACTCAATGCCAGTCTACAGATTGGAAACCACACTACATTTATAGATGCGTGGGAAATTTCTAGCAGTTAAAATTAACCAAAATACGGTAGCCTAGGCCTAGACGTTTTTCGGCCAGATCGCCCGGGTACGCCGCACTGTCATTATGAGAGCTAGCCCGGGCCAGGAGGGTTAAAGCCGAATAAAAACAACAATAAAATTTTTAAAAATCAACATAAAAACTCTTTCTGATATAGTAAATTTAATTATGTTTTGTTACAGCTGAAGCACTAGCTATTAGTGGGCTGAGTTTCGTAGAACTCGCTTTCGGAGCGTAACCATTTTGAGTTTTGCTATTGTGTTGAGGGGGTAAATATGTAAGTTAGTTTCATTTTATAAGTAATTTTTTTTTTGTGAAACCAAATGCTGTATTATTGTGGTGGGGTGGGGAGGTTAGGTGATGTGTGCCGATTTCAGATATCAGAACTTGCCTAATGTTAAGTGTCTAATATCTTGGGGGGGGGGGGGGGGTGTCACGCACGTCAGCTCCCCAGCGACCACGAGGGGGTAGCGCGGCTCCCCATCCTCTTCTCCCCTATCCCCAGGCAGTGTTATGGGCTTTAGGTTATTGATTAAGTTCTAGTTTCTTCCTAGTGCATCATAGTGTCACAGGTAGTCCAGAAATACTCTTTATTTTCACCTGTGACAACGGGAAGTATTTTATATCGTTAGTAGAATGTAAGATGCATTGTGGAGGGAGAGAGAGAATAGCGCGAGCGTGGTGGTAATATGTGCGTGCGTAGGTATGTGTTGCCTCCCTCACTCGAGGTGTTTTCCCGCTCGCGCGCTTTCCTGCGCCCTAAATTGGCTGGTGAATCCTGGTGCCTTCTGCAGCCCTGCGGCCTGGTGATGTAGTCGTCTGTGATTGGCGGCCGCGGTCCTGGGACGGTGGTGCAGGCTCCTGTTCTTGTGTCTCCTTCAGAGCTCCTCTTAGTGCTGTAACGCTAACATCCTTTTTGTAACGCTAACATCCTTTTGCAATCTATCAGCCCACCTCACCCCCCTATTGCGAACTTTCTCTACCACTGCTTACCTTCTTCTCTCTGTATATCCTACTATTAATTAACTGCCCTTCCCCTTGACGTTGATTTCATATATCCGTCACTGTATTATACAGCGAGCTCTCAGAGATATTACATGTACGTAGTTAGGCATTTTGGATCAGAGGGTTATCCATTTTGGCTTGGGGAGGTTTGACATACTCATTGTGTTGCCCCAACCTTATTTTCTTGGGTGTCTGCCAGGGTAGTCGATGCTAGACTGGGGAGAGGCTATCAGGTTGCAGTTTCCTATGAGCATAGACTTTGTTGAGCCTATGCAACTGTACTGGATACCTGCGGAGGCCTAGGTAATTTTCTTGTCTGTGTACCTTAGAGCCTAGCACTGTGTTGGCGTGAGGGCGTTTGCCTAGTCCTCTCAGCACTGTGCTAGCTCGTTAGCTTTTGACTTAGGAGGGTCGCCAGGAGAGAACCAGGTACACGAGACCTGGATCTCTCAAGAGAGCACCCCGTCAACTAATGTAACTAGGCGCACAGACTTGAGAACGACACTAGGCTACCGAGCAGGTGGCTCGGCCCAGGTAGCCTAGCCTACGACTCCCTTGCTAGACTTCGTCCACTTGGCAGACCCCAGATTAGGGTTTATAATCTCATTGTGTATATGTGTGCAGCATTATTGTTCCTTATGTTTATAGTAAGTCGTGATTGTTGCTGAGAGACTCAACCAGAGCAGGCTTGTGCTTGGTGGGAGAAAGCACATCTTTTTGTGGTTAGAGTTTAGACTGCCGACTGTTTTATAATTACACCTGTGCCAGATAACACTGTATGTCCCTATCTATATATGTTCCCACCGTAATAATACACAGTTCAGAATCCGATACGTACCTCTTAGTTGCATCTGACTTTTGCAGAAGATTCCGGCATGATGCTTTAGGACTTGCTTTGTTTCACTTTCTTTCAGACAGGAGTGACAGTTTACTGATTATTTAACGTAACGTTAATTATCCTTCTTCTAGTTTGCTATTACATCGTTGCTGCGATTTAATTACGCTATCTATCTTTTCCCTTGTATACTTTAATAAAGTAATCGTATGTTGTATGAGTATAGGCTGCTTCAGTGATCATCAGCCTATAGTGTGCACCTTTTACCAAGTCATAGGATACCTCGTTGTCCAGGCACAACTCAGGGCGGTATAGGTGTTTTGTTTTCCAGTGGTTAAGGCAGGGGTTGGAACTAAACTAAACTAGCATTTAGCCTTATCTAGTCCAATGATGAAGAGTCTTGCAGAACCTGAATCGTAACAATGCACACTTCACCAACAACCAGACAAAGCACTTCATCAACGATCTCAAGCACTCACCCACCTATGGCCTAGACAACATAAGCAACATAAACATCAGACACCTGGGACCACAATGTATACAAGCACTCACTAACATAGCAAACTACAGTTATTCACACAACACAATACCAGACATCTGGAAACATGGTATCACCATTACATTCCCCAAACCCAACAAAGACCGCACGTTAACCTCCTTACACTGCCCTATCACACTCCTTTGCACCCCCTCCAAAGTCATAGATCGTCTTGTACTACAACAGACTACACACACTCTACCCCCGGCTCCAACACAACATGGCTTCAGGCCACTGCGCTCTACAAACTCTTCTTACAGACCTTACACAAAGAGCTTTTGACGGCATCAACTCAGCCAGACCACCACACAGATCACTACTTGCTACACTGGACATTAGTAAAGCCTTCAATGCCGTCCCCCGCCACAACCTAACAAACAAAATCTACGATACACACATGCACAACTACACAAAAAGGTGGCTAGCCAACTTCCTAGCAGGCAGATGTGCACATGTATCTTTTGCCAGTCAGTCATCTAGCATCAGAAATTTCCCAAGACGGAGTCTCTGGGTGTAAGGGATTAGAATAAACCCTGAGGGTATGTGATTAGAATATGCCTCACGTGCCTCCTGCATGTCGTAAGAGGCGACTAAAGAGGTAGGGTCGGTGGGCTTGCGACCCCCACCTCGGTGAAAAATACTTAATCAATGAAAAAAGAACGAACAGCCTCGGATGCGGACGGACCCTGTGTTGATGAACCCCGACCGACTATGGACAATCTTAGAATAGCAACATGGAATGTGAGACGCGTGAATGATGACACAAAAGAGAGAGAGGTCCTGGAAGTATGTGGAATGACGGAAACCAAATGGAGGGGTACAGATGTGAGAGAGTGGGAGTGTGGAATGGGTGTGTGTGCTGGAGTGAGTGAGGGAGCAGTTAGAGAAGGTGCGTGTTTGTTTGTAAATAACAAATGGAAGGAGCGTGTAAGAGACTATAGGTCTGTGGGTTCGATTGAAAGTAGGAATACAAACGTGGGTGATTGTGTGTGTGTATGCCCTGACAGAGGATAAACTTGTAAGAGAGAAAGAGGAGTTCTGGATGAATGTGGAGGCGTGCCTGGGTAAGTTTGGCAAGAATGAAAGAATATTTCTGATTGGTGATATGAATGGGAAGGTGTGTGATTGGAAAGTTGATGGAGTGGTGGGAGGGTGTGGGGTACCGTCAGAGGTGAATGGGAATGGTAGTGCACTTGTGGACGTATGTGTGGGGAGGAGGCTGTGGATAGCCAACACCTTCCGACACAGAATGATACACAGGTACACATGGAAAGTGGTGCGGAGGAAGAAGGATAAGGATAAGACAGTGGTGGAACATAAGGCACTGATTGATTATACATGTGTGGATGAACGAATGAAGAAATCTGTGCTGGATGCTAGGGTGTATAGGGGTATTGGAGGGGGTCTGGCTGATCATTATGTAGTAGTAGCTAAGATTAGGATACAAACGAAGTGGGTGAGGAGAGCTGGAGGGAGGCGAGAGGAAGGTGGAGAGGCTACAGGAGGAGGAAATCAGGGAACAGTACAGAAGAGCAGTAGAAAGATGACTAGGTGGGTTCGACATGGAAAATATGAGCAAGGTGTATACGAAAGAGGTCTGTGCAGCATGTGAGGAGGTGTGTGGAGTATGGAGAATAGGGAGGGGAATGAAAGGTACAGCATGGTGGACAGAAGGAGTAAAAATAGCTGTGGAAAACAAGAAGAAAGCGTATAGAGAGTGGTTGGGTAGTAGAGGGAATGAAGATTTGGAGAGACAGAAACGAGCGAGGTACGTGGAGAGAAAGAGAGTGGTGAAGAGGGTAGTGAAGGAAAGTAAGAGAAGAGTAGATGAGGAATTTGGAAAAAAATATGAGTGTAAAATGGATGGAGTGTTAGAAAGTGTTCTGGAAAGAAGTCAAGAGAGTTAGGGAAGGTACCAAGGGAAACAGAAAGGGTGTGAAAGATAAGAATGGGAGAATGCTAGCCGAGAAGTAAGAGAGAGTCAAAAGATGGAGTACCTCAACGAGTTGCTATATGTAAGGAATGAAGCGCCAGCAAACATAGTTGGATGGGGTATGGGAGGGAGAAGAAGAGAAGTAGTGGAGGAGGAGGTGGGGATCAAGAGGTCAGAAGTGTGGGCAGCCATGAAAAGAGTGAAGTTTGGGAAAGCACAACGAACAGATGGAGTGTGTGGGGAAATCTGGAGGTATGGTGGTGAGATAGTGATCGAATGGGTATGGAAAATGCGCAAACTAGCATGGGAGAAGGGGAGTGCACCTGATGACTGAAAGACAGGTGTAATAGTCCCCCTATATAAGGGTAAAGGGGAAAGAGGAGTGTATGGTAACCACTGAGGATTATGTCTTCTAGGCGCAGTAGGGAAGGTGTACAGTAGGGTAGTGATTGAGAGAGTGAGAGTGAGAACGGAGAAATGGATAGGTGACGAGCAGGGTGGTTTAAGGAAGGGAAGAGGATGTGTAGATCAGACTTTTACCCTGAATAGTGTTGCAGAGAAATATCTGGAGAAGCAACGAAAGGTGTATGTTGTCTTTATGGACTTGGAGAAGGCCTATGAGAGAGTGGATAGAGAAGGTATGTGGAAAGTACTTAGAATATACGGAGTAGATGGCAAGTAACTCATTTCCACCGCTCTCACTCTTGGTCTGAGTCTCTTCCCGAACGTCCATGCTTCGCTTCCGTAAGTTAGTGTCGGGATTACCACACTGTCATGCAAGGACTTCTTCACTTCCATACTGACCACCCTATTTCTTGATACTGCATTCAAACGTTCCTACAACCCTCTTACCCTGTTGCACCCTCTAATGCACTTCTTCATTCACAGTCCCATCTTTACTCAACGCACTGCCCAGATACTTAAATGAGCTGACAATCTCCATAGCCTGACCGTTCAACTTCACCTCACACTCTGTGGCTTCACCCCTTTCGAAGACCATAACATTGCTCTTCCCCGCATTTACCTTCAGATTCCGTTTTTCGCACACTGTTCCAAACACACTTACCAGACCCTGCAACTCTTATTCAGCTTGCATCCGGCTTATAATTACTGGGGCACTTTCATCATCATCCGACGAATGTAAAACCCGTTCAAAAGACCTGAAGCATGCTGGTAAGCTCCTGTCGCTCGCAACTTCGGTTTCCTGTGTGAGGGCCACTTCGGTGGCCATTGCTTCAGTTGAGAAGAGGTCCAAGCTGCCTCCTTGGTCTGTCCTGCCACCAACTTTCGCCTCAATTTCCCTCCTCACAAACAGGAGACGCCTGGAAAACTGGCTTTGATGTGCCAGCAACTGGGCTCTTCTCCCTCGGCCTCAGGTTCTTCACGCCCCTCCACCGGTTTTTCCTCAATTTGGTAGACATGATGAAAGATCGTGGTGAGCAGCTACTAGGTGAGATGGAGTGTTGACTGTGTCACTATAGGTACTGGAATGACCTGTTTGACTCCTTGTTTGGCCTACTGACCCGACCTTATCGCTGCCAGACGTACGTATGCCAATCCTTACACAAATAGGTTTGACCTCTTGACCTTTCACGAAAATGGATGTACATGTCAAAAAAGAAATCTTGTGTGACTCGCCTATATCTCTGTGAAGCATCGGCGATGGCTATTTCAGGCTATCGGTCATCTCGCAGAATCCCTGGTGCACCCTCGAGTAGAGCTTAGTGGGCCTGGGTATACTTTTGGCAAGTCATGCGACGTCCGTCTTTTGCATTGCAGAGTGTGCGCTGATTAATTGCCGATTCAATTGCAGACTAGTCTTATGTCTCTTAGAGTCATTGTACGACGGGTCATATCGGCCTAACCCTTTTTTCATGCGAGGCCATGCAAGGCCATCGCCGACGTATGAGACTACTTGCCGATACATCGGCATTTATTTGGCAACATATCGCCGCGGCGTGCGATGACTCGTGTACATCGTGACAAGTCGTGAGTTCTTTAGATTTTTTCAAAGTTTGACACGACTCACGCGACACCTTGTGCGACGCACAAGATGCATCGACGTGTCATGAGATTATGCACAATTATTATGCGCCTGTAGACAATTATGGGCAATCGTTTGGGATCGCCGATGAAAATCGTGAATGTGGGAAAGCCCCTTTAGCAAGACTGGTAATATGGTCCTTCTACAAGAAAGAAACACCGAGAATACTGAGAGAAGAAGAAGGGTTGATTTTTGTATTGCATAGTATAAGGGATAGGCCTCTGGGTGTTCACAACAGGTAGATAGATGGAAAAATTAGGTTTTGGAAGCATTAAAAGCAACAAGGTTTTCTCTGCCCCATTTGGATATGGTAGTTAGGTCAGAAGATAGGTGTTGTATGGCTTCATTTCGCTTGTTTTTGAGGGATTGCTTGCTGGGGCATTCTGGAAAACTAATTCAATAGTGTAAGGTAGAGTCGTCTGCATATGAATGGATAGGACTGGAGGTACAGTTGAAAAGATCATTTATGAACATTAGAAAGATTAGAAAGGTGTTCCTCCTGTTGTTCTCAAAAACTGTGCTTCCGTGTTGACTCCCTGCCTAGGCAAACTCGTTCGTCTCTGTCTATCCTCTAACGTCTTCCCTTCATGCTGGAAGTTTGCTCACATTCAATCTGTCCCAATGAAGGGTGACCGCTCTCAACCTTCCAACCATCGTCCAATTGCTCTCATCTCTTGTCTTTCTAAAGTTTTTGAAACTATTCTTGCTTCCAAATTTCTTAAGCATTTCTCTTCTCATAATCTGCTCTCAGATCACAAGTATGGCTTCCTTAACCCTTTCATTGCGGGTGATGTTCTGGAATGTTTTGGCAAGTTACAGCAATTTCCAGGCTTTAAAAGCCTGTAAAATAACGTAAAAATCGAGTGTCAATGGGTGGGAGCGTGAGGGGCCCCCCTCAGAGCACCGAGCGGCTCACTGAGCTAGGCTGTGTCTCACGCGGGTCTCTCTCTGTCTCTCTCACCAGTATAGCCAAGCGAGCGAGTGTTACATAATAGCGGGGTTCTCACGTTTCAACTGGGACCACTGCGGGTGAACCAGACCACGTACAGGGTCCGTTCTGGTGTCATTTTGAAGCTATTTTCGCCTAGTTTTCGGCAGAATACACTTCATTTAATGCAGATGCTTGATTTATCAATAAGGAGTGCCTGAATATGCCGTAAATAGCCCAAACATAGCCGCAGCCAAAGGGTTAAGGGTCGCTCTATACCAGTATGGCTTCCTTAAGGTCGCTCTACTGGTGATCTTCTTTCATATCTTACTAACTCTTGGTCATCCTCCTTTCGGGACTTCGGTGAGACTTTTTCTATTGCACTAGACATATCGAAAGCCTTCGATAGAGTCTGGCGCAAATCTTTAATTTCTAAACTACCCTCCTTTGGTTTCTATCCCTCCATCTGTGCCTTTGTCTCTAATTTCCTTTCCGGCCGTTCCATAGCCGCGGTTGTGGACGGCCATCGTTCACTTCCCCACCCTATAAACTCTGGTGTTCCTCAGGGCTCTGTCCTATCTCCTATTCTCTTTCTAACTTTTATAAATGATCTCCTCAACTGTACCTTAATTCCCATCCATTCATACGCAGACGACTCAACCTTACACTACTCCCTTAGTTTTTCAGAATGCCCCAGCCAGCAATCCCGCAATGACAAACGTAATGAAGCCATAGAACTCTTAAATTCTGATCTAAATACTATCTCCAATTGGGTCAGAGAAAACCTTGTTACCTTTAATGCTTCCAAAACCAAATTTATCCATCTATCTACCCGTCAGGATCTCCCAGCGGACTATCCCTTATTCTTCAACAATACAAAAATCAACCCTTCATCTTCTCTCAATATTCTTGGTGTCTCTTTTTCTTCCGCTCTCATTTGGAAGGACCATATTACCAGTCTTGCTAAGGCAGCCTCCCAGAAGCTGGGTGTGCTCAACCGCATTAGGGGGTTTCTTTTCCCCTGCACAGCTTCTTGCTCTGTACAGGGGCATAGTGCATCCTTGTATTGATTTTGTTCACATGTTTGGGGAGGTTCGTCTCACACCGCTCTCCTAGACAAAGTTGAAAGGAAGGCCTTTCGTATCATTAACTCCCGTCCACTCACCAACTCTCTGCAATCTCTCTCTCTCCGTTGCAATGTTGCATCTCTCTCGCTATTCTATCGCTACTATAATAATCAGTGTTCCTCAGAACTTTCCCAGTGTATACCACCTTTGCGTAGGGCACGTGGTACCCATCTTGCAACTCAATCCCACCCCTACTCTGTGCAACTCTCCAACCCAAGAGTGAAACGTTACTCTCAAACTTTCTTCTACTAAACAGCTGAACTCTGGAACTCTCTCCCAGAATCAGTCTTTCCCTCTTCCTATGACTTAAATTGCTTCAAACTCTGTGTGTCCAGGTATTTTGGCTCGAGCGTCCCTTGATTTTGGCCCTGTCACTCTTTCAAATATGGGGGAGGCACTCGCTATAGGAAGTTCTGCCTTTTGCCTCCCTCAATCACATAGGAAATAAAATAAAAAAACAAAATTAGATTTGATAGGATGAGGAAGTGAACGATGGCCGTCCACAACCGCGTCTAGAGAATGGACGGAATGGAAATAAGGAACAAAGGCACAGATGGAGGGATAGAAACAGAGTTTTGTGGCAGACTCTATCAAAGGACTTGGATATGTCTAGCGCAATAGAAAACGTCTCACCGAAGTCCTGAAAGAAGGATGACCAAGAGTTAGTAAGATATGAAAATAGATCACCAGTACCGGTAGAGCAACACTTAAGAAAACCATACTGGCGATCTGAGAGTAGGTTATGAGAAGAGAAATGCTTAAGAAATTTGGAAGTAAGAATAGTTTAAAAAAACTTTAGAAATACAAGAGATGAGCGCAATTGGATGGTAGTTGGAGGGTTGTGAGCGGTCACCCTTCTTTGGGGAAGGGTGAATGAATTTCTAGAGAAAGTTTGAGCGAATTCAGGAAGAAGTGATGGTTGTGCCATCCGAGTGGAAAAGGGGAGAGAAAGACGTGGATGAAATAACTGTTGGAGAGGTTTTTGGCTAGATGTCAGAAAGCTTGGGAAGAGCTAGAGTTTGGTAGTTCAGCGCATTTATTATTGCTGAAAAAGTGTTTGGTAAGTCGAAGGACGGATTTGGCTTGATTCCGGGCTGAAACATAAGAAGAATAAGATTCTTGAGTTTTAAAGCGTCGGTACCGTTTAAATGCTTCATCCTTATTGCAGACAGCAGTAGAACAAGCGTGACTAAACCAAGATTTTTATTTATTAGTCTGAGAGAAAGAAAATTGAATGTATGCCTCCATGCCCGATATGATTACCTTGGTAATGGGTTCATCACTTTCCGAGGGTCCCCAGCCACGGAAGCAGAAATCATTCCATGGGAAATCAAAGAAGTACTGCTGGAGAGCCTCCCAGTTGGCAGCCCCAAAGTAGCTACCTTCCCGCTAAATCTAAAAGTATTTACTTGAACAAAGGAATGGAACTGTTAAAGACAGGCTCCAGTCTTGATATTTCTTTCTCACTTGTTGATATAGAAAGGTAGATGGCTTTGTAGGTCATTTTTAATGATTGATAATGATAACAAAAATATTTACTTGATCTAGCGGCAATATTTTACACCTACCAATAAGAATGTTGGCTATACTCCGAATCTTTTAGCCCATTGGATCAATACTGGAGTAATATCCTAGCAATATTAGGTATGCATTTACTATTATGTATTCTTGTAGTTACTTCTCCAAACTGATTAAATTATATTTTTGTGCTGATTTGGCATCCCCGTTGGACACCGCTACGCTACGTCGCACAGTCATGCCAGCCGTATGATAACGGTTGGGGAAGTGGGTGGGCCTTACAGATATATCCCAAATGAACAGACCTTAATAATATGTTAACGATATACAGAGAGAGTGTGTCATATGTGTTGCTTATCTCCTGGCATGTTTTCCATGCTACCTTAATTATTGCATCATCTTCAACAGCTCTTATATAACAATATATAGTAGTTCCAAGTATACTCAATAATTTTACCGTAGTCATATAGTGTCATTATCAACCTGAAAATGAATCCTACACTTGGTAGCCTGATAACAAAAGCATCTCCTATTTCAACTTTTCAACTTTCTCTCTCTCTCTCTCTATATATATATATATATATATATATATATATGTCTCTCTCTCTCTCTCTCTCTCTCTCTCTATATATATATATATATATATATATATATATATATATATGTGTCTCTCTCTCTCTATCTCTCTCTATTTATATATACAGTATATATATATATATATATATATATATATATATATATATATTTCTCTCTATCTCTCTCCCTCTCCCTCTCTCTCTCTCACTTCTCGTTAACATCTAATTACCCAGTAGCTTCCAAGAAGCCAGTGTTCATACCCGAGTCACGAACTGGATGAGAGAGAGAGAGAGAGAATATAATTACACACAATACTGTATATGCGTTTGTCTGTCACACGTATATTAGACATTCTTGCATTCTTATATACATGCATGTTTTCCTCAAAGTCAAAACTAATTATGGTATGTATGCAAAGAGATAACAATTTGTTAATGAGAGTGTTACTCTTATTTAATAGATTTGGGCGTATATAAATTTAACACGTTCTATTTGATACACCTTATGTTTCCATATAATACACTTGTAGTCATTACAAAATTAAAGATATTCATTATACAATATATGATGATTTAAATGGAGACTATTTTATGTTTACGTTTATGTAGTGGGACCCGCAGAGGGCCGCTCTCGGGTGGCATGATATGCTGGGGTAGTGCATGGGGGTTAGTGGTTGGAGACAGGATCAAGATTAGAGATCTGATGACTGGTCATCCTATTTCTAAACGAATAAATAGTTGCGCTATTAACTACATGAAAGTGGAGGTGATTCCACTCTTGGATGCTGCGAGGAAAACATTATTGTTAAAATATATTATTATATTCTATGTGAGTGAGAGAGGCAAAAGGCAGAAATTCCTGTAGCGAGTGCCTCCCCCAGAGTTAAAGGACTGACAGGGCCAAAATCAAGGGATGTTCGAGCCAAAATGCCTGGACACTCAGAGTTTGAAGCAATTTAAGTCATATGAAGAGGGAAACACTGATTCTGGGAGAGAGTTCCAGAGCTTAGCTGTTGAATAGAAGAAAGTCTGAGAGTAGCGTTTCACTCTTGGGTTGGAGAGTTGCACAGAGTAGGGGTGGGATTATGTTGTAAGACGGGTACCAATGTGCCATACGTAGAGGAGGTGGCATACACTGGGAGAGCTCTCAGGAATACTGATTTTTATAGTATCGATAGAATAGCGAGAGAGATGCAACATTGCGGTGGAGAGAGAGAGATTGAAGAGAGTTGGTGAATGGAAGGGAGTTAATGATACGAAAAGCCTGTCGGTGCTTGCATGATACGTGTGGTATTTTTGGTTGTGGTTGCGTCTCATAAACTGTATATTTGTAGGATATTAATACATATTTTGTTCTATGTCTAGTAGGTTGTTAGTGATTTTATCTAACATCTGTTGTCTGTGTATTTGTCTTCTTGTTGCAAGTGATTCTAGTGGAATGTCTTGTTTGAGCAAAGTGACAGATGCAGTGTGTCTGTAAGCATGTCTGATCCATCTTGCAGCTTTGATTTGTATGGCCTCTAGTTTTATATTATATGTTATTGTGAGTATGTGGATCCCAGACAGTGTCGCAGTATTCCAAGAGTGGCCGAACAAGAGTATTAAATAATAGAATGTTGATGTTTGCATTACATTTTGTGAGATTCCTGCGCAGGAAGCTAAGGGCCTTATTCGCCTTTGCTCTGATGCTGTTAACGTGAGAGGTCCACCTCATATCCGTTGAGATATTGACCCCCAAATATTTGTGGGATGGAACAGTATCTAGAAAGGTGCTATGGAGTTTGTAGGAAAATGGGATGGTTCTATTCAATCGGATGAAGCGGATGTGGTAATCGTCCCTATTGGTAATTGGTCTATAAACTAAGCTATCATCTTCGAAAAGTCTATTAGTAGAAGTAAGCAATAGTGGGAGATTTTATATGTAAGAAAGGACAAATAAGGGACCCAGGGCCTTTTTGGACCCCAGAAGGTCTGACACAGTAGAAGAATAAGAAACCTTGAGAACAACGTGTTGATTCCGATTGGTCAAGAAAGTCTTAATCCAGTGAAGAAATAGTCCTCG
>JBAKBP010033363.1:0-21960 GCA_037953745.1 Lithodes maja
CGTTTCTTAACTATTGAGTGTATTATATATATACAGTATATATGCAGTATATATTTTACCTACTTCATTTCAAACACTCAACATTGCGTTACCTTTATATCACCTATTCTTATTGTGTTGGTTGGGGACATGTAAATGTTGGTTGGGGACATGTAAATATATCCAGTGTGTATATAATATATATATATATGCTTAATGTATATATATGTTATGAAATAAAGTATTTTGAATTGAATATTGTAACACGGGTGGATTTAGGCATTGAGTGTGGGTGACAAAGTGGTGACAGTATTGTGTACATGGATAGTGATTTAGAAATACCCCAAATAATATTTCTAGAGCATATTTTCTTCTCTTAAGGGGAGGTTTTTAGTTTGGTCTCTAGATATCCATCAAGTTTAAGATTACACCCCCTTGAGCCCCTTTCAAGATAAATTTGTACATTTTTCGGTAGAAAAATGTCCCGGCTGAAAGCCGTTTCCTTTCAAATTACAGGCTCGCTATCGCTCGCCAGGATAAAATCGACACTTAAATGGAACGAAAGGTCTTATAATTGACAGAAATGGGTCGAAGGTTCTTAAAATCGTCAAAATAATAGGGCGAACGTCTTAAAATTAGAAAAACAATGGGGCTAAACACGAGGGAGAAAGGAGTCGATACAAAAAAATCTCTCCAGTGGAAATCTCCCCTTAAGGTGATCAGCCAACTTTTATATTATCCCGGTGCATCACTAATTATTTGCTTTTATTGATTTTGTTGGTGGTGTTTGGTGTTGTGGTGAAATTAATACAAAATATAGTGTATGTGTTTGTAGTGAGAGCCACATCAATGGACCAATTACCTAAGTGTACAGGAAGGGGTGTTTCTGAATCTTAACGGGACATTTAAGGGGAGATTTCCACTTGCGGGACTTTTTTTTCTTGACCCCTTTCTCCCTCATGTCTAGCCCCATTGCTTTTGATATTATAAAACGTTTGCCCCATTAGTTTGGCGATTTTAAGAACTTTCACCCCATATTAAGACCTTTCGTGCAATTCAGGTGTCGATTTTATCTTGGCGAGCGATAGCGAGCCTGTAATTTAAGAGGAACCGGCCTTTGGCCGGGAAATTTTTCTACCGAAAAATTTACAAATTTATCTTGAAAGGGACTCGAGGGGGTGTAATTTTAAGCTTGATGGAGGTCTAGGGAACAAACTAAATACCTCCCCTTAACCAATTTACCACCAGGGACATCCTTGCTATCATGTTCTGGCAACTATTAGACGCTTTTATTCAGCTTAGGAAGGACCTCCAGCAATAACAAGGCTTCAAACTATCATAACCAACCAACCCTTTTAACTACCACTGGTCCTTCCTAAGCTGCATAATATCCTGTAGAGATATAGCTAGCGTAATATATCAAACACGTCGCTGGTACTCAAAGGGTTTAAGTACGTAGCCCAGCCGCAATAGGTTTAAGGGGAGACTTCCACTTGAGGGATTGTTTTCTGGATCCCTTTCTCCCTCATGTTTAGCCCCATTGCTTTTGAGATTTTAAGACTTTCGCCCCATTAGTTTGACGATCTTAACTTGCCCCATGTCTGTCAATTGTAAGACCTTTCGTGCCAAGTAGGTGTCGATTTTTTCCTGGCGAGCGATAGCGAGCCTGTAATGTAAGAGGAGCCGGCCTTCGGCCGGGAAATTTTTCTACCGAAAAATGTACAAATTTATCTTGAAAGTGGGTCTAGGGGGTGTAATCGTAAGTTTGATGGAACTATAGGGAACAAACTAAAAACCTCCCCTTAAGTAAGTACGTAGCCCAGCCGCAATAGGTTTAAAAGCCGTTGTTGCTGTTCACGCGGTATATAATATTAAGCTTGCCCATAAGTGTACACGTATGTATGTATTGTGCTGCAACCAAGCCTATCATGCCAGGTAATATATACATGCTTATTAACGGGAGGCTGTCCCTTTGTTTGGTCTATTAATTCATTTATTCATATATTTTTGTAGTTTTCTCCCTAGACTTCCATCAAGCTTAGAAAAACACCCCTAGACCCCCCTTCAAGATAAATTTTTACATTTTTCGGTAGAAAAATTTCCCGGCCGAAGGCCGGTTCCTCTTAAAATTGCAGGCTCGCTATCGCTCGCCAGGAAATAATCGACACCTAAGTGGCACGAAAGGTCTTAAATTGACAACGAAATGGGGCGAAAGGTGTTAAAATCGCCAAACTAATGGGCCGAACGTCTTATAATCTCAAAACTAGTGGGGCTAAACATTAGGGAAAAGGGGGTCCAGAAAAACGGTCTGCCTCCCCTTAAAAATGTATGTTAGCCTACGTTCATCAGGATAATTCCATTCAGGACCAGTGCCGTCCTTTTAACTTTATCCTGGCTACTATTAGACGATTTTATTTAATTTAAGAATGGCCTCCAGTAATTAACAGCTTTTGAACTATCTCACTTGGGCCTAACCCTTTTTAACTACCACAGATCCTTCGTAAACTGCACAGAAGCGTGTAAATATAGCTAGACAAATAATACAAAGACGTCGCCGTTACAGAAGAAGTTAGTATTTGCACTGTGCTGTGGTAAGTGTGCAACCATTGTAACTAGTATGAGCGTGCTTACCTTATGCTTGGTTTAATTTTTAAATATATTTGGTTTTAGGTTTTGAGTAGCCATAATGACACAACATTAGTAAGTATAATTCACCTCTCTACCCAATGAGTAAATTAAAAACAATAAAAACATTTAAAACAATAAAACATGGAACAATTATTAAAACCATAATAATATTGAGGAATATGGAATAACTTCGTCTTTGAAGGGAGCCCACCTCGCTTTTTTTTCTCTTTCTCTCCCTCTCTCTCTTTGGCTTGTATCCATTCGGCCCCATTCAGCCCCATTCAGCCTACTATTTTAAGACGTTTACTCCCATCCAGGTGTCAATATTTTCCTGGCGAGCGGTAGCGAGCCAGCATATATATATTTTTGTTTTGACAGCAAGCTAAATTTGTAAATTTTTCGATAGAAAAATGTCTTCGGCGAAGCCGGATTTCTCCATACAATGCTGGCTCGCTATCGCTCGCCAGGAAGATATCGACACCTGGATGGGGATACACGTCTTAAAACAGTTGGCTGAATGGGGCCGAATGGATACAAGCCAGGGAAAGCGAGAAAAGGAGAGAAAGATAAAAAAAAAAAAGCCGGTGATCCCCCTTAACCCATTCATTATTATAACGACTTTCTCTTGATCATAC
Source organism: Lithodes maja (assembly GCA_037953745.1). Taxonomy (NCBI): domain Eukaryota; kingdom Metazoa; phylum Arthropoda; class Malacostraca; order Decapoda; family Lithodidae; genus Lithodes; species Lithodes maja. Next base: position 3,243 of record JBAKBP010033363.1, read on the forward strand.
TGGCTATAATAGTATACCATGTTAGTGGGAAGAAGAGGTGGTTGTTAGAGGGCTCACTCGCATATAATAGTCTGACCCACAGTCGATCCTTAGAGGTCCTTCCTAAGCCGCATACAATATTCAATGTTAAAGGGAGTTTTTTCTTTTCTGGATGGAACCCCTTTTCTCTCATGCTTAGTCCCTCTAGTTTTGAGGTTATGACATTCGCCCCATTAATTTGGCAATTTTAAGATCTATCGCCCCATTTCTTAGTCAATATTAAGACCTCTCTTGCCATTTTGAAATCGACTTTTTGCTTTCGAGCGATAGCAAGCCTGGAGGAACCAGCCTTTGGCCGTGATTATTTTCTACCGAAAATTGTACGAATTTATCAGGAAGGTGGGTCTTGGGGGTATTTCCTTAAGCTTGATGGGGGTCTACTAAAAACCTCCCCTTAAGGGGCTAGTGGCCGTTTTTTTGGTCTGTTTTATTCATGTACCCATATATTTTTTGGTTTCCTCGCTAGACCTCCATCAAACTTAAAAAAACATCCATTAGATCCCCCTTCTAGATTAATTTGTACATTTTTCGGCAGACAAATATTCCAGCCGAAGGCCGGTTCTTTTTAAAATTACAGGCTCGCTATCGCTCGCCAGGAAAAAATCGACACCAGAATGGCACGAAAGTGAGCTTGTAATTTTGGAAGAACCGATAAATAACTGGGAAAAAAAGTGAACCATCTTTCATCACATAGCTCCCCCCCCCCCCCCCCCCAGGTACAAACCAACTTCTCAGCCCCCGATAGATACTCCTGCCAGTCCCGTCCCTCCCCCCAGGCCAAAACCCACCCAGATGTTCTCCGATACAACACACTGTAAGCATTCTGTGTGTTGTGATATAGAGCACGTAATTGCGAGTTTCAGGCTATAAGGAAGTTGGAGCCGTGAACATCGCTATTAAGGGGGTAGTACTTGGTTTTTGGTCTACCGGTATATATTTTTTTATTAATATATGTTTTAGTTTCTTCGCTAGACCTCCATCAAGCTTAGAAATACCCCCCCAAGACCCCCTTTCAAGATAAATTTGTACATTTTTCAGTAGAAAAATGCCCCGGCCGAAGGCCGTTTCCTTCTAAATTAGAGGCTCGCTATCGCTCGCCAGGAAAATATTGACACCTAAAGGGCACGAATGGTCTTAATATTGACAACAAAAGGAGGCGAAAGGTCTCAAAATCGCCAAACTAACCGAATGAACGTCGTAAAACCTTAAGACTAATGTGCTAAACATTAGGGAGAAGGGGGTCCAGAAAAAGCGAGTACGGTCGCGCTAATAAGTCCTGTCCCAACTGTCCTTACGTTTGGCTTGCTCTGTGCTGTATTAATGTCTGTCTGATGTTGAATAGGGTGAGTAATTGTAGGACCATGTTTGTATATTGCACTCGATATGAAGAAATGAAGCTCCGATATTGCTGATACCCATATTTGATCAAAACATAGCTAGTGCCGGGACATCACTTATTAGCGCGACTGTACTACCTCCTTAAGGGGAGGTTTTTAGTTTGGTCTCTGGATATCCATCAAGCTTAAGATTACACCCCCTTGAGCCCCTTTCAAGATAAATTTGTACATTTTTCGGTAGAAAAATGTCCCGGCTGAAAGCCGGTTCCTCTTAAATTACAGGCTCGCTGTCGCTCGCCAGGATAAAATCGACATCTAAATGGCACGAAAGGTCTTAAAATTGACAGAAATGGGTCGAAGGTTCTTATAATTGTCAAAATAATGGGGCGAACGTCTTAAAATTAGAAAAGCAATGGGGCTAAACATGAGGGAGAAAGGAGTCTAAGAAAAAAGTCCCTCAAGTGGATATCTCCCCTTAAAGAGAAGTGCAATAATAATGTGGGTTTCTGATAGATACAAAGTTTGATCAATTTGGTTCTATGTATTATTTTATGTATTTATCTATGTATTATTTTATGTATTATGTTATGTATTATTTTATGTATTATTTTATGTATTTATCTATATTATTTTATGAATGATTTTATGTATTTATCTATGTATTATTTTATGTATTATGTTATGTATTATTTTATGTATTTATCTATGTATTATTTTATGAATTATTTTATGTATTTATCTATGTATTTATCTATGTATTATTTTATGTATTATTTTATGTATTTATCTATGTATTATGACCGTATTATAGCTGGTAATTCTGCTATAGATTGATGGCCACAGCTCCAAAATTGATGGCCACAGCTCCAAAATTGATGGCCACAGCTCCAAAACTTGCAAGTGGTAAATTGACGACTTGCGAGTTTCAGGCTATGAGGAAGTTGGAGCCGTAGACATCGACATTTAGCAGCATTAACCACTACAATACGGTTGTAGTAAATTTAGATAAACATAAAACCACATTTATCATACTTTCAATCCATCAGAAACCTACATGATAATTGCATTTGTTCTATATTGATGCTTACGGCTCCAACTTCCTTATAGGTCAAAACTCGCATGTGGTCAATTAGTCACACAGGTACACGTTTTATACATATTTGCTTAGAAAACCTTACTTATTTGGGAGAGAGCCTGACCAGGATTCGAACCCACTCACTCCAGGTATATTTAGGAGAGTCGGACACCGTAACCACTCGTTTTGTCAATCATCATATAAGCCATTTAACCCTTTCAGTACCACGGACGTCCAATTCTTCCTATTCTGGCAAATATTTGACGATTTAATTAAGCTTAGGCAGGACCTCTAGCAATAATACGGCTTCAACCCATCTCAACCAACCCCTTTAACGACCACACATCCTTCCTAAGCTGCATAATATCGTCTAAGTATCGCTGGTACTCAAAGGGTTAAAATGTAGATTCTATACGTGTTTCAAAAGCATTAACAACGTGTTCAAAACGTAACATTAACCCCTTCTGTACTGGCGACGTCTTTTGTGTTTTGTTCTAGCTATATTAAGACAATTTTGGGCAGTTTAAGAAGGATCTGAGGTAGTAAAAAGGGTTAAGCAAGATAGTTTGAAGCCTGTTAATTGGTGGAGACTGTTTTTAAAGTGAATGAAGTCGTCTGATAGTAGCCAACATAAGGGTAAAAGGACGTCACCGGTAATGAAGGGGTTAAGGGGAGGTTTCCACTTGAGGGATTTTTTTCTCGAACTTCCTTCTCCCTCATGTTTAGCCCCATTGCTTTTGAGATTTTAAGACGTTTACCCCATTAGTTTGGCGATTTTAATAACTTTCGCCCCATTTCTGTCAATTTTAAGACTTTTCGTGCCATTTAGGTGTCGATTTTTTCCTGGCGGGCGATAGCGAGCCTGTAACTTAAGAGGAATCGGCCTTCGGCCGGGACATTTTTCTACCGAAAAATGTACACATTTATCTTGAAAGGGGCTCAAGGGGGTATAATATTAAGCTTGGTGAATATCTAGAGACCAAACTAAAAACCTCCCCTTAAGAAGACAGTGGTTATTGTTTTGGGTCTATTTATGTATAATATTCATTTATATTTTTTAGTTTCCTCCCTAGCCCTACATCAAACTTAAACAAAACATCCATGAGCCCCCTTCGAGATTAATTTGTAAATTTTTCGGTAGGAAAATGTCACGGGCTTGCTATCGCTTGCCAGGAAAAAACAATCGACACTTAAAAGGGCACGAAAGGTCTTAAAATTGATGAGAACAAAATGGGACGAAAGGTATTAAAATCGACAAACTAATGGGACAAACGTCTTAAAATCTCAAAACTAATGGGGCTAAGCATGAGGAACAAAGGGGACCAGAAAAACAGCCCATCTCCCCTTAACCTCTTACGTATGATACGTACCAGTTGGAATTGACCACTTGCGAGTGTTGGTCTATAAGGAAGTTGGAGTTGTGGCCATCAATATTTAGCAGAATTATCAGCTAAAATACGACCATAATACATTTATAAATACATAAAACCAAATTGATCATACTTTTTATCCATCAGAAACCCACATTATTATTGCACTTCTTTAATTAATATCGATGTTCACGGCTCCAACTTCCTTATAGCCTGAAACTCGCAAGTGGTTGATTGCACACTCAATTGCTACAGTGCACAACCACCCCGCAGGCTTGACCCTTACCGAACACACCCACCCAGATACTACCACTATTTTTTTTTTTTCGTTATATATACTCCGCTCTCACCTTTTCTTCACATCTCTGTCTCTCTCTCTCTCTCTCTCTCTCTCGGTCACTCCCTGCGGCGGTCTGAGGTGTCTCCCCGGTACCAGCTGTCTCGTGGATGGTTCGCTAATGTTTGTGTCACTGGAGGTATACCATTTTTCAGGATAAGGTAGTTTGATATACTTCGTTTTGTGTTCTTATTTTTTTATTTTTTTTATCTTGTGTTATACCAATTGTCTCGTGGATGATATATATATATATATATTTTTGTTTTTCGTTGCACTGAAGATAATATTAAGTTCAGGATATTGCAATGTAATATGTGTTCCTTTATGTCTTAGTTATCAGTTATCCCACTTAGTCACAGATAATTTACAGCTTCGATTCTCAGTCACTCGGTTGGTTTTCGCGGCTTGTCACTCGCTAACAAATATAGTTCGGGTTTCTTTATGCCAATGTCAAGGGATGTATATTGATGTTCATTAAGGGGTTAATTTATGCCAGCGTCGGGGCATAGCAATTGGGGTTAATTACTGCCAGAATGTCAGGGCATATCAGTGGGGGTTTGTTTATGCCAGAGTGTCAGGGCATATCAGTAAGGATTCATTGATGCCAGAGTATCAGGGCATATCAGTAAGGGTTAATTAATGCCAGTATCAGGGCATATCAGTAAGGGTTAATTAATGCCAGTATCAGGGCATATCAGTCAGGGTTTCTTTATGGCATAGTGTCAGGGCATATCAATACGTGTTTCTTTATGGCAATGTCAGGGCATATCAGTATGGGTTCATTTATGCCAGAGTGTCAGGGCATATCATTATAGGCTTGTTTATGCCAATGTCAGGGCATGTGCGTTTAGGGTTCATTTAAGGGAGGGCGTATGCGTTAAGGTTGGTTACTGCCAGGTTGCGGGCGTGTGAGGGCGTGTCATGGCGCCCGCAGTGCACACATTGGGTCGCCAGCTGGTTACCGCTACTGAGGCTGTTGCTGCTGACATCTTCCCCAGCCCAGCATCCCATCCCCACCCCATCTCCGGGCCACAAGGCGTTATGGCCACAACACAAGAGCGCTTTCTCCGGCGACCTTAGATCACAACTTGGCAATGTTTGGCGTTTCTCTTACATTTGACACCTAGATTTAAGATATATAAATTTTACCGGCTGAATTCGTATGCCAGTTTTTCTTGCTGACTCCAGTTACCGACAAAAGAAAAAAAAAACGGCAGGAAAAAAAAAAATGCTCGTGTGACTTTGCCTTCACAAGGGTTTTGCAAGTGGTGGCGAGGTAGGTGTTAGTTGGGTGATGGCGGCGTTAGCAAGCCCTCTGGCCCTTGCTTACCCCATGCAGGCGATTTTGTATGCTTGCTAAGTCCCCTCCGGTGCACTCGACTGACCGACCGTGCATCGATATCGGCAGTAATCGCGACCGCGGATTATTCTTCTCCGTTCCAGCAAGGACCGTGTCTATCTTGTTCGCAAAGGTGGTGTTTGACGGGATGGGGGGGTTAGCTCCGCCCCTCAGCCAATCACAGACGGAAGGCGGGGCTTACGGGTCGTGACGTCATGGGTTCAATCCCTAGCAGCGTGTCACGAACACACGACAAATTTTCAATGATTTGCCTGTCTGCCTTGATTCTCGCCCGCAGTTCCTCGGTTTTTTTAGGGGCCTTATTTTATCCCCACGGCGCCGCCCTAAACCTGATATGATGCCGGTTTTTTAAGGGTTCTCTGCTCCCCCCCTCTCGGTCGGGTTAATGATCAGACGGTGTTGGTGGTGGGGCGGGCTAAAGTAAACATTGTTGGGAGGGAGGTGATCATTCTCGCGCCATATATGTCTCACACTCCGATGGCGGTAAAATATAAACTATGGAATGATTATGAAATCTATGGCATTTTTGAGGTTCGTATGCGGAATTCAGAATTACAGCTGTGGAAGCCTGCCTCGTCATTCGTAAAGAAAAAGAGTTACGCACAGACCACACAGACCTTGCGGTCCCTACTAGGAGGTCCGGTCTTAATACTACTAGACAGGGACAGTTTATAGTAGAAGAATAGGACAGCAAGGTAGAAGAGAGAGAGAGAGAGAGAGAGAGTGGAAGAGGGGGGAGGGGGGGGTAAAAACTTCTTATTTATTTGCTCATTTATATATTTTTTATTCTTATTCGAGTTTCCTCCCTAGACCTCCATCAAACTTAAAACAACATCCATTTGATCCCCCTTCTAGATTAATTTATAAATTTTTCGGTCGAACAATATCCCGGTCAAAGGCCGGTTCTTCCAAAATAACAGGCTCACTATCGTTCGCCAGGAAAAAAAATCGACACTAAAATAGCACGAAAGGTCTTAATATTTACCCCCCCCCCCAAAAAAAAAATGAGGCGAAAGGTCTTAAAATCGACATACTAATGGGACAAACATCTTAAAAATCTGAAAACTAATGGGACTAAACACGAGGGAGAAGGGGATCTAGAAAAACTGCCCATCTCCCCTTATTAATGAACAGACGGTACGTGCTGGTGGAGGTGGGGGGATGGACTACAAGTTAACATAGCTGGGAGGGAAGTGTTCATATACAGTAGGTCTCTCTCTCCGACCTCACCAGTAGTAGTAGTAGTAGTAGAGTGCGAGAGAGTTACAAGGAATAGTTAGTATCTCAGAGACTTTGTGGTTCATTTCGAAGAGATACTCGAAGTAGAAAGAGAGACTGTTTAATGCTCTACACTCGTTACAAAGTGTGCAAAATACTATCTACTCTCTTCTTGACCTGTTTACAACTTCGAAAGGAAGTTTGTTCCAGGTAGAACAGACCTTGTATGTGAGAAAAAAATTCCACAAATACTAGTTCTGAACCTTTTCAATTTTAATTGAGAGAGAGAGAGAGAGAGAGAGAGAGAGAGAGAGAGAGAGAGAGAGAGAGAGAGAGAGAGAGAGAGAAATCATATGCTTCCATTAATTTAATTTGGGGGTTATAGGTGTTAATGAACGACGTTAAAAATACTAGCTAGGAGGGAAGTGTTCATTCTAGCGTCATATATGCCTCTCATCGCCTGTAGTGCAATCTCTCTCTCTCTCTCTCTCTCTCTCTCTAACAGACCATAACGTACAAACACACACACACACACTATCTCTTTCTCTCTCTCTCACACACACATACACACAATGACAAACTCCCCTTTCCTGATTTTCGTTCAAACCATCTTAAAGTTGTTTTGTTTAAGGGCGGATGCTTGTTTAGTTTAAGGGCGGATGCTTGTTTAGTTTAAGGGCGGATGCTTGTTTAGTTTAAGGGCGGATGCTTGTTTTGTTTAAGGGCGGATGCTTGTTTTGTTTAAGGGCGGATGCTTGTTTTGTTTGGACCTTCTCCTTCATGTTTATCCACATTGTTTTGTTTTAAGATTTTAAGACGTTCGGCTCATTAGTTTCGCGATTTTAAGATCTTTCACCCCATTGTTTCCAACATTAAGACCTTTCATGCAATTTAGGCGTCCATTTTTGTCCTGACAAGCCATAGCGAGCCTGTAATATATGAGGAATCGGCCTTCGGCCGGGAAATTTGTCTACCGAATAATGTACAGATTTATCTCGAAGGGGGATCTTGAGGCTGTTTTTTATATGCTTGATGGAGTTGTAGGGAGGAAAGTAAAGAAATAATAAATAAGATAAATAAATAGGCCCATCCCTTCTTAAACTACATCACTTTCTCTTCTCATCCTGCCAAGTTCCGTAATCTCTCCTCAGTCCATCCTTCTAATTTCGTTTTCTTTCTGTCTCTAGCACCAGAAGGTAATTGACCACTTGCGAGTTTCGGGCTATAAGGAAGTTGGAGCTGTAGACAACGATATGTACCAGCATTACCTGCCTAAATACAATTGTTGTGCATATATATTTTCATAAACCAAATTCAAGACACTTTCTATCCATCATAAGCTCTCAGAAACTTGTCAGAAATAGGCCCCTTGGCCCCGTCTCTCACCTCCGTTGGCCCGCCCCGCGTTTAAGGGAAGGTATTTAGTGTGTTCCCTAGACCTCCATCAAGCTTAAAATTACATCCCCTAAACCCCCTTTCAAGATAATTTGTACATTTTTCGGTAGAAAAATGTCCCGGCCTCCTAAATTATAGGCTCGCTATCGCTCGCCAGGAAAATATCGACACCTAATTCTTAAAATTGACATAAATGGGGCGAAAGTTCTTAAAATCGCCAAACTAATGGGGCGAACGTCTTCAAATCTCAAAAGCAATGTGGCTAAGCATGAGGGAGAAAGGGGTCCAGAAAAAAAATCCCCCAAGTGGAAATCTCCCCTTAAATAAAGCCTTCAAACCGTTACTGCCCGATATCCCCATAACCCAATCGGTATAGCTCCCGCTTTCCACTCGGAAAACCAGTGTTCGATCCCACTCGAATTCAGTGTACAGTATTTTATATTTGTTATTTTGTTATATTTGTTATATTTTAGGGTTAGGTTAGGTTAGGTTAATCTAATTTATTATAATAGTTGTACAGTCACAAACATAAATACTGCGACACCAACCAGATTGTGTTCGCCCTTTCGTCTCCAAAAGTATTGCTAAACTTTATATTGAAACTCGCAATGATTTCTTTATTTCATTCTAGCTACCGTCAGACGACTTTATTCAGCTTATTATCGTGATGAAGGAGTTGACGTTATCTAGTTGTTGTCGCAGCATTTATGCTCGTGACTGTACATTTGAGGGGCGGGGCCAAGGACAGGCCTCCATGGCCTCCCTCCTGCCATATCCTCGTATAAATACGCGTCCACATGTTTAGTGAGTTTTAACGATAGTTTAACTTACTGACAGTAGCTTATTCCACTGTAAACAATTCTACTATGACATATGTTTATTATATAAACTATTTCTATAAGGATTTGGTGCTTAGTAAGTTAACATTCATACCTTGCAAGCAATTTGTGGCTTCTCATATATTTATTTTTTTCGCCATGTGTAATGATTATAGGGATATAGTTGATACATATATTAATTGTGTGTGCACAAATAGATATGTTACTACCAACAAAATACCATTTGTGAATGGAGTGTCTTTTAAACGAAGCTTATTATATAGTTGAGTTACCAAGTAAATTACCACTTGTCCTAGGGTCCTGGGACAATACGACAATTTTCCGACGGTGGTCACCTCAAGAAGCTTGAGCGTGGCGCACCTAAGTATCCCCTTCTGCACCGGCAACGTGTTTATAACTTTATTGAGGCTACTATTAAGACGGTTTTATTAAGTTTAAAAAGGGCCTCCAGCAATTAAATGGCTCCAAATTATCTACTAACACTTTATACTACCACAGATCCGTCTTAAGCGGCACAAAATCGTCTAAATATTGATAGCATATAATTAAATAGATGTCGCCGGTGCAGAAGGGGTTAAGGTACCTAGCATAATCTACCTTCGATCTAGTTTCCGATTCCATTACAAGAGAGCCTTTAAGGGGGGTTCACCTGTGTTTGTTCTGTCCTTTTCTATCTTTCTCTGGCTTGTATCCATTTGGCCCCATTTAGCCTACTGTTTTAAGACGTTTATCCCCATCCAGGTGTCAATTTTTTACTGGTGAGCGGTAGCGAGCCAGCATATTTTTTATTTTTGTTTGACAGCAGGCTAAATTTGTACATTTTTCGATAGAAAAATTTCTCCGGCGAAGCCGGATTTCTTCATATAATGCTGGCTCGCTTTCGCTCGCCAGAAAGAAATCGGCACCTAGATGGGGATAAACGTCTTAAAATGGTAGGCTGAATGGGGCCAAATGGATACAAGCCAGAGAAAGAGAGAAAAGGAGAAAAATAAAAAAACAGGTCACCCCCCTTAAGGGATAGTGGTTATTGTTGTGGTCTTTTTATTCATTCATTCATATATTATATAGTTTCATCCCTTGACCTCCATTAAACTAAAACACAACCCCCCCTAGACCCCCCTTCAAGATCAATTTTTACATTTTTCGGTACACAAATTTCACGGCCGACCGGTTTCTCATAAAATTACAGGCTCGCTATCGCTCGCCAGGAAAAAAATCGACACCTAAATGGCACGAAAGATCTTGGAATTGACAACGAAAGGGGGTGAAAAATATGAAAATCGCCAACCTAATGGGCCGAACGTCATAAAATCTGAAAACTAATGGGGCTAAACACAAGGGAGAAAGGGGACCAGAAAAACGGCACATGTCCCCTTAAAATATTATGAGGACAAGCTTGCTCATCGAAAATCGCTGGAAAAAGCGCTTGTGTGATATTTGATTTATTGAGTGAACCTTTTGTACAGTTTTCTTTCCACTTTATATTGCTGTATTTGAGTCTTAAGCCACTCCTTTCACTCTCACTCCAAGCCACTCCTTTTACCCTCTTTTCCCAAGCCACCCCTTCCTCTCTCTTTCCAAGCCACCCCTTCCTCTCTCTTTCCAAGCCACCCCTTCCTCTCTCTTTCCAAGCCACCCCTTCCCCTCTCTTTCCAAGCCACCCCTTCACTTTTCCTTCCAAGCCACCCCTTCCCCTCTCTTTCCAAGCCACCCCTTCACTTTTCCCTTCCAAGCCACCCCTTCCCCTCTTTCCAAGCCACCCCTTCACTTTTCCTTCCAAGCCACCCCTTCCCCTCTCTTTCCAAGCCACCCCTTCACTTTTCCTTCCAAGCCACCCCTTCCCTCTCTTTCCAAGCCACCCCTTCACTTTTCCTTCCAAGCCACCCCTTCCCCTCTCTTTCCAAGCCACCCCTTCACTTTTCCTTCCAAGCCACCCCTTCCCCTCTCTTTCCAAGCCACCCCTTCACTTTTCCTTCCAAGCCACCCCTTCCCCTCTCTTTCCACCACCCCTTCACTTTTCCTTCCAAGCCACCCCTTCCTCTCTCTTTCCAAGCCACCCCTTCACTTTTCCTTCCAAGCCACCCCTTCCCCTCTCTTTCCAATCCACCCCTTCACTTTTCCTTCCAAGCCACCCCTTCCCCTCTCTTTCCAAGCCATCACTTCTCTATTTCCAAGCCACCACTTCCCCTCTCTTTCCAGGCCATCACTTCTCTATTTCCAAGCCACCACTTCCCCTCTCTTTCCAAGCCACCTCTTCCACTCTCTTTCAAAGCCACTCCATCCAATATTTTTCAAAGCCACGCATCCACTCTTTCTATAAGCCAACTCATCCACTCACTTTCTAAGCCACTCAATCCAATTTAGTTGTTAAGCCAATCAATAATGTTGAAACTATGCACTTAGTCATAGTCCCGGAAATACATACTATTACAAAAATAAAGCTGTATGATTGATTATATAGCTGGTCACTGCGACATTTTGACGTTTCCTATAAAAAAATATCTAATTCTCTCTCTCTCTCTCTCTCTCTCTATATATATATATATATATATATATATATATATATATATATATATATATATATATACTCTCAGCCGGACTCGAACCACCGACAGTCAGGACGTGGTGTAGTGGATTAAAGCATAGACATTCGTCCTGATCGTCGGTGGTTTGAGTCTGGCTGGGAGTATATAAACAAGTTGCTCACGTGTTTTTGTGATATATATATATATATATATATATAGAGAGAGATATACATATACCCATATATATACAATTATTCGTAGACAAACTAACAAATACTCTGTAGCTTTTTAAAATTTTCCCCTGACGAAGAGTTGAGTATTACAAATAAAATACACAATTGTATTATTCACCGCATTGCCATAGGCAGGTGAAGAAAGCTACAGAGGAGTTTATTATGTCTCTTTAAGGGGGGTGACCTGCTTTTTGTTATTTCTGTCCTTTTCTCTCTTTCTCTGGCTTGTATCCATTCGGCACCATTCAGCCAACTATGTTAAGACGTTTATCCCCATCTAGGTGTCGATTTCTTCCTGGCGAGCGATAGCGAGCCAGCATTATATGAAGAAATCCGGCTTCGGCAGAGACATTTTTCTATCGAAAAATTTACAAATTTAGCTTGCTGTCAAACCAAAATAAAAAATATGCTGGCTCGCTACCGCTCACCAGTAAAAAATTGAGACCTGGATGGGGATAAACGTCTTAAAACAGTAGGCTGAATGGGGCCAAATGGATACAAGCCAGAGAAAGATAGAAAAGGACAGAACAAACACAGGTCACCCCCCCCCCCCTTAAAGCATTTATACCATACTCCATCATACACTGCTCAGTGGTATTACACAAAGGGATACACATGGCAAACACACATACCAAAAAAGAGGATTTGTATGTTTTTTTTGTTTTTTGTTTTTTTTGTCGCGGGACACCCTGTATAATCATTGTATAAGCAAATAGAATACGGCGTTAAGGGGAGGTATTTAGTTTGTTCCCTACGTTTTCATCAAGCTTAAAATTACACCCCCCCTAGACCCCCTTTCAAGATAAATTTGTACATTTTTCGTAGAATAATGTCCCGGCCGGAGGCCGGTTGCTCTTAAATTACAGGCTCGCTATCGCTCGCCAGGAAAACATCGACACCTTAATGGCACGAAAGGTCTTAAAATTGACATAAATGGGGCAAAATGTCTTAAAATATCAGAACTACTTGGGCGAACGTCTTAAAATCTCAAAAGCAATGGGGCTAAACATGAGGGAGAAACGGGTCCAGAAAAAAATCCCTCAAGTGGAAATCTCCCCTTAAAGGTTAGCAATATGGCGGCTACCAAGACTGGTGATGAGCTTATACTAGGGCCCCTGCGGGAGAAAGTATATAACGGAGGCATAAAAGACCCCCAGGATTCCCCAACGTCTGCACCCTCCAGATCCCCCCCTCCCCCCCTTTGGGCCGGGGATCTTCTTCTCTACTTTCTCATATGTTAACCATTTCAAGATCCAATACGCATTTCACTTTTGTTTTCCGGCTAATATTCGACGATTTTATTCAGATTAGGAAGGGTAAATGGAAGTCCGAGTTACTTGAGATAGTCTTTACCCTTACTTGAGATAGTCTTTACCCTACTTGAGATAGTCTTTACCCTTACTTGAGATAGTCTTTACCCTTACTTGAGATAGTCTTTACCCTTACTTGAGATAGTCTTTACCCTTACTTGAGATAGTCTTTACCCTTACTTGAGATAGTCTTTACCCTTACTTTAGATAGTCTTTACCCTTACTTGAGATAGTTTTTACCCTTACTTGAGATAGTCTTTACCCTTACTTGAGATCGTCTTTACCCTTACTTGAGATAGTCTTTACCCTTACTTGAGATAGTCTTTACCCTTACTTGAGATAGTCTTTTACCCTTACTTGAGATAGTCTTTACCCTTAATTTAGATAGTCTTTACCCTTACTTGAGATAGTCTTTTACCCTTACTTGAGATAGTCTTTTACCCTTACTTGAGATAGTCTTTTACCCTTACTTGAGATAGTCTTTTACCCTTACTTGAGATAGTCTTTACCCTTACTTGAGATAGTCTTTACCCTTACTTGAGATAGTCTTTACCCTTACTTGAGATAGTCTTTACCCTTACTTGAGATAGTCTTTACCCTTACTTGAGATAGTCTTTACCCTTACTTGAGATAGTCTTTACCCTTACTTGAGATAGTCTTTACCCTTACTTGAGATAGTCTTTACCCTTACTTGAGATAGTCTTTACCCTTACTTGAGATAGTCTTTTACCCTTACTTGAGATAGTCTTTACCCTTACTTGAGATAGTCTTTACCCTTACTTGAGATAGTCTTTACCCTTACTTGAGATAATCTTTACCCTTACTTGAGAGTCTTTACCCTTACTTGAGATAGTCTTTACCCTTACTTGAGATAGTCTTTACCCTTACTTTAGATAGTCTTTACCCTTACTTGAGATAGTCTTTACCCTTACTTGAGATAGTCTTTACCCTTACTTGAGATAGTCTTTACCCTTACTCTTCCCACAGATCCTTCTTAAACTGTATACTATCGTCTAATGATAGCCCGAATAAACTGTCGAAATGCGTCATAATCATCAACGGGTTAACCCTTTATTTACGGTGGGCTTAGGATAGTTACAAGACTAGGTAAGGTGTAATATGCGTTTATGTGTGTTAGGTAATGGAGTGCGTAATGCGTAATGTGATGTGTGCAATAGCTTTGACTTGTAATAGGTGGAATTCTGGGTTATTGTCGGGATACTTTCAGCTGATGGAAAATTGTCATGGCTTCATCTTGATTATTCAGCTCCTACGAAGGTTTTGTAGGTATGAATGTTTTGTGTATTATGAAATTTTGGCAATAATATGACGCAGAGATATAGCAGTATCATTATATATCAGATGTTATTCTTAGTTTGGTTCTGGCTAGCATTAGACACTTTTAGACACCTTATTAAGATCCTAAGCATATAATACACATTGTATATATACCTCAATTGCCCCTTTAACTACCACAGACCGTTTCTAAACTTAATATATCGTTTAAGGATAGCCAGTATATCGTTTAAGGATAGCCAGTATATCGTTTAAGGATAGCCAGTATATCGTTTAAGGATAGCCAGTATATCGTTTAAGGATAGCCAGTATATCGTTTAAGGATAGCCAGTATATCGTTTAAGGATAGCCAGTATATCGTTTAAGGATAGCCAGTATATCGTTTAAGGATAGCCAGTATATCGTTTAAGGATAGCCAGTATATCGTTTAAGGATAGCCAGTATATCGTTTAAGGATAGCCAGTATATCGTTTAAGGATAGCCAGTATATCGTTTAAGGATAGCCAGTATATCGTTTAAGGATAGCCAGTATATCGTTTAAGGATAGCCAGTATATCGTTTAAGGATAGCCAGTATATCGTTTAAGGATAGCCAGTATATCGTTTAAGGATAGCCAGTATATCGTTTAAGGATAGCCAGTATATCGTTTAAGGATAGCCAGTATATCGTTTAAGGATAGCCAGTATATCGTTTAAGGATAGCCAGTATATCGTTTAAGGATAGCCAGTATATCGTTTAAGGATAGCCAGTATATCGTTTAAGGATAGCCAGTATATCGTTTAAGGATAGCCAGTATATCGTTTAAGGATAGCCAGTATATCGTTTAAGGATAGCCAGTATATCGTTTAAGGATAGCCAGTATATCGTTTAAGGATAGCCAGTATATCGTTTAAGGATAGCCAGTATATCGTTTAAGGATAGCCAGTATATCGTTTAAGGATAGCCAGTATATCGTTTAAGGATAGCCAGTATATCGTTTAAGGATAGCCAGTATATCGTTTAAGGATAGCCAGTATATCGTTTAAGGATAGCCAGTATATCGTTTAAGGATAGCCAGTATATCGTTTAAGGATAGCCAGTATATCGTTTAAGGATAGCCAGTATATCGTTTAAGGATAGCCAGTATATCGTTTAAGGATAGCCAGTATATCGTTTAAGGATAGCCAGTATATCGTTTAAGGATAGCCAGTATATCGTTTAAGGATAGCCAGTATATCGTTTAAGGATAGCCAGTATATCGTTTAAGGATAGCCAGTATATCGTTTAAGGATAGCCAGTATATCGTTTAAGGATAGCCAGTATATCGTTTAAGGATAGCCAGTATATCGTTTAAGGATAGCCAGTATATCGTTTAAGGATAGCCAGTATATCGTTTAAGGATAGCCAGTATATCGTTTAAGGATAGCCAGTATATCGTTTAAGGATAGCCAGTATATCGTTTAAGGATAGCCAGTATATCGTTTAAGGATAGCCAGTATATCGTTTAAGGATAGCCAGTATATCGTTTAAGGATAGCCAGTATATCGTTTAAGGATAGCCAGTATATCGTTTAAGGATAGCCAGTATATCGTTTAAGGATAGCCAGTATATCGTTTAAGGATAGCCAGTATATCGTTTAAGGATAGCCAGTATATCGTTTAAGGATAGCCAGTATATCGTTTAAGGATAGCCAGTATATCGTTTAAGGATAGCCAGTATATCGTTTAAGGATAGCCAGTATATCGTTTAAGGATAGCCAGTATATCGTTTAAGGATAGCCAGTATATCGTTTAAGGATAGCCAGTATATCGTTTAAGGATAGCCAGTATATCGTTTAAGGATAGCCAGTATATCGTTTAAGGATAGCCAGTATATCGTTTAAGGATAGCCAGT
The DNA here is from genome assembly GCA_037953745.1 of Lithodes maja. NCBI lineage: Eukaryota > Metazoa > Arthropoda > Malacostraca > Decapoda > Lithodidae > Lithodes > Lithodes maja. The sequence goes on from JBAKBP010033363.1 coordinate 19,449, forward strand.
ATATCGTTTAAGGATAGCCAGTATATCGTTTAAGGATAGCCAGTATATCGTTTAAGGATAGCCAGTATATCGTTTAAGGATAGCCAGTATATCGTTTAAGGATAGCCAGTATATCGTTTAAGGATAGCCAGTATATCGTTTAAGGATAGCCAGTATATCGTTTAAGGACAGCCAGTATATCGTTTAAGGACAGCCAGTATATCGTTTAAGGACAGCCAGTATATCGTTTAAGGACAGCCAGTATATCGTTTAAGGACAGCCAGTATATCGTTTAAGGACAGCCAGTATATCGTTTAAGGACAGCCAGTATATCGTTTAAGGACAGCCAGTATATCGTTTAAGGACAGCCAGTATATCGTTTAAGGACAGCCAGTATATCGTTTAAGGACAGCCAGTATATCGTTTAAGGACAGCCAGTATATCGTTTAAGGACAGCCAGTATATCGTTTAAGGACAGCCAGTATATCGTTTAAGGACAGCCAGTATATCGTTTAAGGACAGCCAGTATATCGTTTAAGGACAGCCAGTATATCGTTTAAGGACAGCCAGTATATCGTTTAAGGACAGCCAGTATATCGTTTAAGGACAGCCAGTATATCGTTTAAGGACAGCCAGTATATCGTTTAAGGACAGCCAGTATATCGTTTAAGGACAGCCAGTATATCGTTTAAGGACAGCCAGTATATCGTTTAAGGACAGCCAGTATATCGTTTAAGGACAGCCAGTATATCGTTTAAGGACAGCCAGTATATCGTTTAAGGACAGCCAGTATATCGTTTAAGGACAGCCAGTATATCGTTTAAGGACAGCCAGTATATCGTTTAAGGACAGCCAGTATATCGTTTAAGGACAGCCAGTATATCGTTTAAGGACAGCCAGTATATCGTTTAAGGACAGCCAGTATATCGTTTAAGGATAGCCAGTATATCGTTTAAGGATAGCCAGTATATCGTTTAAGGATAGCCAGTATATCGTTTAAGGATAGCCAGTATATCGTTTAAGGATAGCCAGTATATCGTTTAAGGACAGCCAGTATATCGTTTAAGGACAGCCAGTATATCGTTTAAGGACAGCCAGTATATCGTTTAAGGACAGCCAGTATATCGTTTAAGGACAGCCAGTATATCGTTTAAGGACAGCCAGTATATCGTTTAAGGACAGCCAGTATATCGTTTAAGGACAGCCAGTATATCGTTTAAGGACAGCCAGTATATCGTTTAAGGACAGCCAGTATATCGTTTAAGGACAGCCAGTATATCGTTTAAGGACAGCCAGTATATCGTTTAAGGACAGCCAGTATATCGTTTAAGGACAGCCAGTATATCGTTTAAGGACAGCCAGTATATCGTTTAAGGACAGCCAGTATATCGTTTAAGGACAGCCAGTATATCGTTTAAGGACAGCCAGTATATCGTTTAAGGACAGCCAGTATATCGTTTAAGGACAGCCAGTATATCGTTTAAGGACAGCCAGTATATCGTTTAAGGACAGCCAGTATATCGTTTAAGGACAGCCAGTATATCGTTTAAGGACAGCCAGTATATCGTTTAAGGACAGCCAGTATATCGTTTAAGGACAGCCAGTATATCGTTTAAGGACAGCCAGTATATCGTTTAAGGACAGCCAGTATATCGTTTAAGGACAGCCAGTATATCGTTTAAGGACAGCCAGTATATCGTTTAAGGACAGCCAGTATATCGTTTAAGGACAGCCAGTATATCGTTTAAGGACAGCCAGTATATCGTTTAAGGATAGCCAGTATATCGTTTAAGGATAGCCAGTATATCGTTTAAGGATAGCCAGTATATCGTTTAAGGATAGCCAGTATATCGTTTAAGGATAGCCAGTATATCGTTTAAGGATAGCCAGTATATCGTTTAAGGATAGCCAGTATATCGTTTAAGGATAGCCAGTATATCGTTTAAGGATAGCCAGTATATCGTTTAAGGATAGCCAGTATATCGTTTAAGGATAGCCAGTATATCGTTTAAGGATAGCCAGTATATCGTTTAAGGATAGCCAGTATATCGTTTAAGGATAGCCAGTATATCGTTTAAGGATAGCCAGTATATCGTTTAAGGACAGCCAGTATATCGTTTAAGGACAGCCAGTATATCGTTTAAGGACAGCCAGTATATCGTTTAAGGACAGCCAGTATATCGTTTAAGGACAGCCAGTATATCGTTTAAGGATAGCCAGTATATCGTTTAAGGATAGCCAGTATATCGTTTAAGGACAGCCAGTATATCGTTTAAGGATAGCCAGTATATCGTTTAAGGATAGCCAGTATATCGTTTAAGGATAGCCAGTATAGAGTAAACAAAAACTCGCCCTAGAATATTGATAGGGTTAAAGGGGGGGGTATACACTGTCACTATTAACCCCTTCAGTACCGGCGACATCCCTTTCATTATATTATGGCAATGATTAAACGATTTTATTCAGCTTAGGAACGACCTCTAGCAATAAAAAGGCTTCAAACTATCCCCACCAACCCTTTCAACTATCACAG